>LR749927.1:427520-550322 GCA_902729485.2 Mus minutoides | reverse complement strand
CACACACACACACACACACACACACACACACACACACACACTTTTTTTTTCCTGCCTTAGCCTATTGGTTTAAGGATATAACAAGACAAAAACTGACAAGGGAAAGTCTGAGTATACAGTTCAGTGGATGTTCGTTGTGTCTCCTGGCAAGAGTGACACCCACCCCACCTACCAGAACCAACAAACATATCTATATTGGCAAAACTTAAGGTAGCAGCAACAGGATGCAAACTTTTTCTTAGTCACTAGGGTGAGAGTGGAACTATTCCCTTTTATACCCCTGGATTCCTAGATGTCCTCCAGAAACACCATATACTGAAAGACAACTGAAAGCTTGTACCACATTCCAGAGAACCTTACCCAGACCTGCACGCTGCTGCCATCTAATTGGCAATGTAACTGTGTCTTCAAGAGTCCACTTCATCATTTTAGCAGGACAGCTGCTTATGAACAGCTGGGACATGGTAAGACCAGTGGAATCCATGATCATGGGCTCACTGTCTCACTTCTCTGGCAGTGAAATAAGTTCTTTGATCAGAAGAGAAATAACAGCTATTTTAGCAGGTGAAAACATTGAAACAGTAATAATATGAAAAGAAAATACATTGATATTATATAATCCAATATTAAAGTCTCATGTTTTTATGTTTTTATAATTGTAGATAGGTATGTAATTCTTCAACATACAAAATTCTTTGATTTTTCTTATGGAAATGGCTTTCTACCCAGCATTTCCTTTAACCTTGCCCCTCTAATTTTTCCTGCTAATCTCTGCAAACTTCTTAATCAAAATGGTGCTTTTACTTCAGGTAAATGCCAAAGGTGAACTGAGTTCAAACGATTTAGTATTACCGAGTATATTATTTATCATTTTCCATGGCAACATGAAGCCAATTAATAGTTGGTTAAATGTGTTCCGAAGTGATTAAGCAAAGGTCTAGATATAAAACTGTAGCATATACACTACTATACCCTTCAGTTATGATAAAAAGGAGAGACGGGAATGTGAAGAATATACATTATAATGCCTAGGATGAGCATACTCGGATAGTAGGATTATACTCGAAAATGGCTGTTCTTGCACCAGGGTTACTCTAAACTCTGCAGTCTCAACAGAAAAGTAAAAGGACAAGGACCCAGCTCAAAGAGGTAGATATTTAAAAAAAATAGTGATTAAAGGTGAGAGTTAACAATTAACTTTATATCAAAATTTTCTAGGTCTGGAGAAGGAAATTATTATTTTCCCACTTTCTAAATACAGGGATGCGTATTTCAAAGAGTGAGTCACCAGTCATATGACACTATAACAAATACTGCAAAAGAAAGCATCTATTTTTGTATCAGTTCTCCTTTGTGAGAATCATTTTCCCCTTTGGCATATACTGAAGACAATAAAT
Organism: Mus minutoides; assembly: GCA_902729485.2. Classification (NCBI taxonomy): domain Eukaryota; kingdom Metazoa; phylum Chordata; class Mammalia; order Rodentia; family Muridae; genus Mus; species Mus minutoides. The sequence continues at coordinate 548,925 of LR749927.1, read as the reverse complement.
AAATAAAAGAGAGAGAGAGAGAGAGAGAGAGAGAGAGAGAGAGAGAGAGAGGAAGGAAGAAAGAGAACGAGAGAGAAAGAGAGAGAGAAAGAGAGAGAGAAAGAGAGAGAGAGAGAGAGAGAGAGAGAGAGAGAACACAGATCTGAAGACAGAGTTCAAGTGAAGGATCTTTGGAAAGTTTTGAATGAATAAATTTGTGAATAAAGTAACTCCAGAAATGAAAAGGTTTCCTGTGTTATAGGTAATTCCATATCTCAGAAGCCTGTTGTAATAACTGGAGCCTGTGATGTGTTTTATGTTTCTGGGTGAGTGGCAGCTGAATGATGATAGGAAAGAGAGATCTTAGCAGCTTTAACCAGCGGTGTGCATCAGAGCACACTGTAAACTAGGAACTCTGTGGGTGCAAAGCTAAATGTCTCTGTCTAGTTGCAGTTCTAATAAAAATACATTATTTCATTGAATGCATTCTGTAAAATGCAATAATTAGACAATAATTAAGCAATAAACCAGCAAGTACTTTATTTAGAGACTGCGTGTTTCATCAACATCCAAGCAAGGAAACATGTGTTGAATGGGGATATTAATTGTAAATTATCTATTCTGACCAGATCAACAAAGAACTATTAGTCTAGGTCATTCCCATGAGAAGTAAGAATGATTTTGTTATGCAAAATGTCTCAGTTAAGCCTGATGCTAGAATGAGATTTCATTCAGGCTATACGCTATTCCACAGTGTGGGTAGAAAAGAACTCCTGCTCCCTCTGTAGAGTGGATCCTCCTATCTAAATTGATCCAGGCTAGAAAAAATCCTTTTCTCACATGTCCAAAGATGTATCTCCTAAGAGTTTCTTGTGTTGTCCATCAGTATGAAACCATCATAGTGTGATTCAACAGTTTACCAGTCCAATTTTTTTTTTCTTTTTTGGCATTATGGCCCAAATCCCAAAGAGCATTCTGAAGTTCATCCATCAACCATCGATATCTCTACACAGCCCTGTCATTGTTCTCAGGGTTGCACATCATCTCCTTCGGTGTCTACCAGACAAGAGACCTTATCACATTTTGCTAATTAAAATCCCTTTCCTTCTCCAGCTGATTCCTCTGGTATCTCCTTTCTGTGGAGGTAACATTTAATTTATGCTTTCCTCTGCTTTTACTAAGTCCTCTTTCCTGTGGCTGCCACTCTAGTGAGAACATTCAAAGAGCCCAGTATGATGAAAAGGCATCACTATTGAGACGAATTGTTTTAAGCTGAAGGCATACATCAATTCATTTGTTTCAAATGTCCAAGCAGCTTTGGTGCTTTAATGAGACTGTTTTTAAAAATAAATTTTTCTGATTTTCAAATATCCTGGGGGAGTAGCTTTCCACATAGATTAAACTGCAGGTTTGGCCCTTTTGGAAACCCAACCTAAGTCCCACATTATCTTCTCCATAAGAGTTTGAGATACTTAGCTGAGACTTCAAGGATCATCAGTAAAGGCTTAAAAAATAATGATAAGATCTCCCCTAAGGCCTGTGATTTACGAAGCTTCTACTCAACCTCTATCAATAATGTTCACTAGATTATTAGGTAAGATTCCCTATAAAGTGACAAGAGAGGGACAGTTGGGATGCTGTCACCCTTATTATATAGATTCATTTAGATCTCCTTCATATATGTGTATATTTTAGGAACCTTCTGCAGCAGTATTAGGTTTCCATACCAACTATAAAATGCATCTGAGTTTTAACTGTCTCTTCCCATATTATCCCCCATAACCACCTCTCTCCTCTCTCTTTCAACTTTGCCCTCCTATTCTAGCCCTACCTGACCCTGTCATAATTATTTCTTCTATTGCCCCTTTCTTAACAATCTGTACTCTCTAGTCCCTTACTCTATACCTACTCCTGTGGTTCTACAGTTTGTTCCAGGTTTTCATTGACTTAACAGATAATATCCACAAATATAAGGAAATACAAGCCATGTTTGGTTTCAGAGTCAAAGACGGATCACTCGGAATGCTTGTTTTTTGACTTCCAGCCATTTGCCAGCAAATATTATAATGCCATTTTATTAATGGCTGAATAAGACTCTATTGTATAAGTGTGCCACATTTTCTTTATCAATTCCTATGCTGAGGAAAGTCTAGGTTGCTTCTGCTTTCTGGATATTATGAATTGATCAGCAGTGAACATGTTTGAACAAGTGTTTCTGTGGCAGTCTGAAGCATCCTTTGGCTATATGCCCAAGAATGGTATATCTAGATCATAAGGTAGATTGAGTCTCATCTTGAGGAAATGCAAGACAGAATTCCATAGTGGCTGTACAAGTTTTCACTCCCACTGGAAAAGGATAAGTGTTCCTCTTACCACACCACTTCCCCAGTATGAACTGTTATTTATTTTATTGATCTTAGCCATTCCGACAGGTGTGAGATGACATCTCAGAGTGTTTGATTTGCATTTCCTTGATTACTAAGGATGTTGAACATATCTTTAAGTGTTTCTTAAAGATCTCCTGACAACAAAGATTGAAATCTCTCAAAACTATTTCTAAACAGGTCCTCAAACCCCTTTTCCTATTAACATTATCTCTCCACTACCTCTCGTCAGTGGGCTAGAAGGGAGATTAAAGACTTTATAAACCCTAATTAAAGTAGGTTTAAAAAAAAAATCTAGGCCTATACTGAATGATACCAAAAGAGAAATGTAAGTTCCAGCTAGGCATAAACCCTGCTTGTGCTTACAGTGGTGTACTGCTTGCAAACTATGCTAGGACAACAGTGGCACAAAGTTTGTGGGAGCAACCAATCAATAACTGATTTGTTTTTAGACACACTCCACAAGATGGGACCCATTTCCAACATAGCATGAATGTCCAAGAGAAAAAGACTGGATAGCCCAATAAAACTAAAGAATAATCATTTAAAAAGGAATGAAAACATACTGATAAAATGACTCTTAATGATAATCTGCTGTACTCATAGATCATTGCCTTGTTCAGGCATCATCAGAACTGTCTCCTACAGCAAATTGGAACAAATATAGAGACCCAGAGACAGACATTATTCAGAGAATAAACAATGTTGGAATACTCAGACCTAAAGAGGATGCCTCCATAAAATGCTTGCCCTCAGATCTCAAAGAACCCCACAGTAGAAGGGTTGGAAAGAATATGAGTTGCCAGAGGAGATAGAAGACAATAAAAACACATGCTCCTATAAATCAACATGAGCAAAGCTCATATGAACTCACAGAGACAGAAGCAACGTGCACAGGGCCTGCTCAGTTCTGCATGAGATCCTCTGTATATATATTATGGCTTCCAATTTAGTGTCATTATGGGATTCCCGAGTGTGTAGACAAGTGGATGTTTAATTCTTCCTCCTTCTCTTGGGCTCTTTTCCTTCTGTTGATTTGTCTTGTCCAACTTCAACATGGTATTTTTGTTTTATCTTCTTATATTTTATTTTTTTATATTGTAAAAACTGAATATATGGATGAATGAAAGAAAATCGAGTCACCAGGGTAAATATGAACAACTTTCCTCTTATTTATACCTACTGAAACAGAAGAAAAATTAGTTTTGACTAAGGAGTAACACTGGTTGTATGAGCCACTCCAAAGAAAGTTTTCTGTTCAGGAGTAGTTTTTCAAACATATACTGGACTCCACACGGTTTTCTTTTCTTTTCTTTCTTTCTTTCTTTCTTTCTTTCTTTCTTTCTTTCTTTCTTTCTTCCTTCCTTCCTTCCTTTCTTTCTTTCTTTCTTTCTTTCTTTCTTTCTTTTTGTTTTATTTTGTTTTCTTTTTTTTAATGTGTGCTTCTACTTGGTTTTAGTTTTGGTTTTGTTTTCCTTTGGGGTGTTTTCCTTTCTTTCTTTTTCTTTTTCTTTTTCTTTTTCTTTTTCTTTTTCTTTTTGCTTTTTGGTAGGAGTGGTATTGTGGTTTTTGTTTTTGAGAAAGAAGTTAAAGTTGGAAGGGTGGGGAGAAGGAAAGGCCCTGGAAGAACTTAAAAGAGGAAAATAATATAATCAAAATACATTTATATTTAAAATTATTTTAACTAATAAGAGGTGCCCCATTCTTACATTGCCATCTTTCTATCTATTGTTTTTTACATGATGATTATTTCTTCTCTGATGACTCTACTCATTATTTAGGGCAGCATGAATCCCTCACTTCTCCACCTGTGTAGCACCTTTTTTTGTAAGTTTTTTTTTTTTCCTTTTAAAATCAGTTTCAGTACCTGGCCACTGGTTTCCCCCTTGAATTATGCAGCATACGCATTACAACAGTTTCAGTCCTGGAAATTCAGGGACCAGAAACCATTTCATGGAAAGAATGATGCTTTCTCTGTTTCAGGTTTCACATAAATGAAATGTACTATTCGCAAACCACAGCAAGAATACAGAAGGGGTCTTAAGCTCACATGCACAAATAATTAAGGTTTGCAAACTGAGTTTTAAAGGGGTGTTAAAAGGCCCTTTGAATTGAACGCAACATTTTAAAAAACATTTGAATGTTTCCCTGATCCACTGACAATTGTTATGGCCTGGAAATCTGAAGCTTTAAATATATTTTCAAATGAGCATATGACTTCTGATTAAAAAAAAGTAGATTAAAAAGAAATCTTACTTCTTAGGTTCTGGTTTTGAATATGAAATGTGTTACATAATTTCCCACATTTGATCACTTGATCCTAAGATTGGGAAATGTTTTGTCAGTTGATGGAGTCTTTGATAGATATGATCTAGCTGGAGAAAGTAGAACCTGTGCCAGCGGCATATCTTCAGAGTTCTACCTGACTCTTATTCTGTTGATATTTCACTTTCTGAAATACTCAAACGTGGATAAGCAGCTTCTACAATTCTGCTGACTTGTTCTCGACACAATCTGGAGTTGTTTCCAAAAAAATCCAAAACACTTTTTCCTTTGTGTTGTTGTATGTCAGATATTTGTTGCAGAGGTAAAAAAGTAATACGGCATATTTGAAGATTTCTGTCAAAGAACACTCATCGAAGTGTGTGTTAAAGGTGTCTAATAGTGGTCCAGGTATATCAGTTCTCATTTTCTTCATCCACTACCCCCATAATTTCTAGAGGGCTTTTCATCCCAAGATGGACAGAATCCAAGTTTCCCAGATGAGCTGTTACCTAAGATGGTCTGAAGAGATGTGAAATTTAAAACAATATAGAGTTAAGAAGTTCTATGGAGTGTTGCTTCTGGGAAGCTTAGGAAAACAGGCTCCAGTTTCTAGCTAACGACAGTGCTGTTTCTCCAAACTTTTCAGGGTGAGTGAGGAGTGATGTTTAGTGGGATTGAGGTTCTCAGAGTATGCACGGATTCAAATCCATGGTCCTCAGTTTCTCTTCTCGTCTTGTGTAAGAAAAATTCATGACCCAGTTTTCTCCCACGGCGTGATGGCTCTCATTGTATTCCAACCAAGGCCCCGGATGCAGCCAAGAGCTTTTTAGCCTCATGCCGTGGATAGTCAAGCTCTGCCTGGCTCCCACCTGGTTTAGGACAACTTTCTAAAGTTCTAAAGTAGAGGATGAAGTAGCTACATCTTATTGATATTGTTCTATGTCTCTTCAATCTTTCTGTGGCAGATCTACATTCTTGCAATTTCTTCCACAGAGCTTTCAAATGTCTAATTGACTAATCCTCTCAGGATGGTGACTGGAACACAGCCTTAGACTATAAAGCATGGAAGTACAGAGAAAGTTGAGCTTCTGAAATGTATCCTCCTAAACTTTGGTCTGTGGTTGACTTATGTTCATGTGTATCTTATCCAGTCCCAGGAGTTTTAGGCCTGACTGATCTTCAGCATTCACTATTAGCAAGAACATGGGCTAACAATCGATGGTAACAGAACATTCTGGGTGTCCTATAGGATCAACAAACAGCTTGTCTTTCCAGATACCTGTATCTGAGCACCCTAAGCACTCTAAATTCTTCAGTCACACCACATTGTGGGACTGAATGACTATAGTTCAAATCTGCATATGAGGATAATTAGTTTTAGATAAAAGAGCTGTCTGTTTCTAGCAATACTTTGATTGCTGCAGATCTGGCAAAGCTTAAATCTCTAGCATGCTGCCCCAACTTCTATTTAAAGGACTCACCTGAGTATCTTAATACTGTGCCTTGAGGTGTTCCTAGAGGTTTTCCATAAAAGTTCTAGAAAGAGTTCTCTTGTATCAAGAGTTCTAAAGTGATTTTAAAACATGAGTTTGTTTACATTTATAAGTCAAGACAGTAGTGTGGTGAGTTGCCCTGATACTGCTTGTATTCTAATGCTGATTTAGGCCTTAAAAACTGTTTCCCCAGAGAGGAGAGAATCCGCACATAGATACCAGCAAAGTGATCCTGCCAGCAGTTATTGTGATTGGTAAATAAGGATGCCAACTGTCAATAGTTGGGCAGTAGAGGCATAGGTGATTTTTAGGTTTCACAGGTTTGGGGTCCTGGTGGAGGAAAAAGAAGGTCCAGGAGAGAAGAAATGATTAAGAGCCATGAAAATGTGGCCATATGGGCTGCCCAATTGCAGTTAAGAGCACTCTAGATGGGACATAGTAAATAGTAAGTAATAACTCAGGGTTATTGATAGGAAAGTAGATTCTTACAGCATGGAGGGTATTCAGCTGCCCAGATATTGTGCTGTATAAGGTTTATTGTAAATATAAAGGCTGTGAGTATGTCTTTAATCCAGGAACTCAATAACACAAGCAAGGGTAGAAGGCCCAGGCCCGGATTTTAATAATTATCTACTACACAGCAGTATTCCTATGGTGAGACAAATATCAGACCGACAAGTGTGCTTACCTCAGATTCATCTGAGTCATGAGAGATACATAAGTTGAATAGGACTTGACTCAAAATGATTAAACTGACTAATATGCATATCTGAAAAATAATATTTTAGGCAACTTACTTCTTAATCATGCATTGAATTCTTACTTTGTTTCAAACTTAGGGTTTAAAAAGTTCCTAAATATCTATATAAGGCTGATTTTTTCTTTCTTTCTTTCTTTCTTTCTTTCTTTCTTTCTTTCTTTCTTTCTTTCTTTTTTTTTTTTTTTGAAATATCTCTCCTTAAAGAAAACAAACTATGTAGGTAAAGGGTCCTGGTGTGTTCTTCCCAGTTGTTTCCAAAATGAATGCTTCTGAGAGGATGCGCGTTTAGAACTCAGTTGTATCATTCTCAGGCATGCTAGTGATCATCTAATTGCCTATGGTCAAGTCTCAACAGATAAACATCTTGGTAATGATTGTCGGTCTGAAAAAAATTAACAAATACAATAAAATCACAGGATTCATAATATTTTCTTTGTTCTGTTTCTCTAATCCTCTACCTGGAGCCTTTTTATCTTTGGGGGATAAATGAAAAAAAATAATCATGTATAATTTGTGTGTATGTGTATTTGTATGAGTGTGTGTAAACACATTACCAGTGCACCAATTTTATATTTGCAAGTTACTGATTCTTAGTCTTCTAAATTATTTCTCACCTTTTACCTGCTTCTCATCATCTTTTAGCTTTTTCACTCCCTCAGATAGACTTGAACTTTGAACCCCTATGTCTCAGCCTTGTGGCGTGCTGGCACTCTAACATGTGCTGCCTTCTCTCAGCCTTGTGGCACGCTGGCACTCTAACATGTGCTGCCTTCTATGACTAGGTTGCCTTTTTCTTGACACTCTCTCCTGATTTCATGTCATACTAGTAGTCAAGAACATAACAGAGGTAACAGAAGTTCAAGAAGTATATATCCAATGTATAACATGTAATGGTTTTATTGAACAGATAATTCCCAGAATCCTAGAATTTAAATTTCATACTAGTAAGTCATAGAAGTGTTTCTAATTTTATTAGTTTGAATTCTTTCAAGAAGATAAGGAAAGAAATAGGTCATTTACCCAAATTACATGGGGACTGGCCAAACCAAAACTGCTTTCTGTCACTTCTGTCTCATCACTAACTATCACTGATTTATTCTTACATGCAAAACTCACATTGCTAATGAAGCAGTACAATGGAAAATAATCAAAGAATTTTTATTTGTTTGTTGTTTGTTTGTTCGTTTGTTCGTTTGTCTGTTTCCCTAGCTTTCATTTCATCATATCTGCCTATCCCTGAAGAATGAACCATGAAAGGTATATTATCAATGTATTATTAAATATGTCTCAAGTTCTTTTCAAGTGCCCAAAATTTTGCATCTGCTGCACCATGGTGAGTAAAGGTAAGCACAAGACGCGGCTCCTTTGAAACAGGAAGTAAGTGCTCCTGGTGTCCCTGTGGATCTGAGATGAGCTGACAGGGCACCTCTCCTGGAGGGAGGGATCTACAGAAGCAGCAGAACTGAGGGGACAGCACGAAGCCACAGGGTTCCAGGACCTGCTCCTCACAGGAAGAGTATCTACTGATAGCAGTGGAGTTGGCATCACTGGGGAAGACCTGAGAAACAGTGCACTACATCAAGAACAAAGGGCAAGGCAAGGTGAGCTGGAAAAGGAGAGAATGGGAAATGAGAGCTGAGGCTGCTATGATCAAAAGCCAGTGGGAATGTGCTCACAAACTGGGTCAAGACCAACCGTTCAGAGCGAAGGCTGTGAACAGCAAGAGAGAGCCCGGGTCCTCCTTTCATGTCAGGCCCAGTGTGCAGCCCTGTTGTGAGCACAGAGGCTCACAGAGACCATCAAGGGTTGATGCGCAGCAAAGTTGCACAGTATGGTTATGAAGCAGACTTTATTACAGGACATATAACTATCCTATATGTTGAAGCACATTGTGCTTTTACTAAATAATTTTCCCACAGTTTGATACATGTGTCTCTTTAGTAGGGAAAAGAATATTATAATGGGAATGAGACAACTAGAGGACCTGGGTCGACTTTGGGTTTTGTTTATGCCAATTCTGCCATCAAAGTTTGCCTGCTAGTCAGACATTATGTTTTCAAGATCGACTTACCTAATGTGCCAAAGCATTTCTGATTCTTATTTCCTCTGCTGTACCCCTAATAGCAATGGCCATTTTCACTGGACATTACAATTTACATGACAAGCTGATTGATATCTGTAGATCACTATTAAGGTTTTCAGAATTTGCATCAGGAATATTTCTGCATTTGAAGCTCTAGCCCCCAAACACCACCCCTAAAAACTCCACATCACATCTAAGAAGCCCAGGTCTTACTAGTATGTCTGTCTGTCTGCAAAAGCTTTGTTGCCCACACCGTAGCTCTTCATACTAAGAGTTCACCCATATGAGGATGCTTACATGCTGGCATCAAATCATCCATGCTTCTGAAAGTTTCTGTTAGATTAAAACCACTCTTAGGACCAGGTTGTGGTGACATAGGACTTTAATTCTAGCAATCTGGAGGCAAATACAGGCAGAACACTGAGTGCAAGGCTAGCCTGATTTACAGTGAGCTTTAGAACATCCAGGGATGAAACATGATCCACCAAGATACATGGTTCCCTCAGTGTTCAGAGGTAGGGATCTCAAGGCTACATTCACCAGGAAATGCATGCCTAGAACAGGCAAGGAGCAATCCTTCACTCCTTCTGGACTCCAGATGAGATTTTGGGGCTTGGGGCATGTTTCTACCTCACTCTTTCTCCTGGCTGAGTGTCTAAAAGAATGAAAACAAAACAAAAGGGAAACAAAACAAACAAACAAACAAGCACTCTTATGAAGGAGAGGCCCCTTGGTACTGCAAACATTATATGCCCCAATACAGGGGAACGCCAGGGCTAAGAAGTGGGAGTGGGTGGGCAGGGGAGCAGGGAGGGGGGAGGGGGGAGGGGGGAGGAGATTTTCGGGATAGCAGTTGAAATGTAAATTAAGAAAATATCTAATTTAAAAAAACACTCTTAGGATGAAGAGCTATGGTGTGGGCAACACAGCTTTGCTTCACAAACATGAGGGCATGCATGTGGATTGACAGCATCCATGTAAAATGGCAGGCCTGTACCTGTAACATCAGTGTTGATACAGGGAACTCGGGACGATCAGTCACTAGAGCTTCTTGGCCATCACCCTAACTGGAGGATATTATCCTGAGTGAGGTAAAAGAACACACATGATATGCATTCATTTATAAATGGATATTAGCATAGAAGCCCCGAAAACCCAAGATACAATTCGCAAAACACATGAATCTCAAGAAGAAAGAAGACCAAAGTGTGGACACTTTGATCCTTCTTAGAAGGGGGAACAAAATACCCATGGAAGAAGTTAAAGAGACACAGTGTGAAGTAGAGCCTGAAGGAATAACCAATCCAGAGACTGCCCCACCTAGGGATCCATCCTATAAACAACCACCAAAAACCAGACACTCTTGTGGATATCAACAAGAGCTTGCTGACAGGAGCCTGATATAGCTGTCTCCTGAGAGGCTCGGCCAGTATCTGACAAATACAGAAGTGGATGCTCACAGCCATCCACTGGATAGAGCACTGGGTCCTCAATGAAGGAACTAGAGAAAGTACTCAAGGAGCTCAAGGGGTTTGCAGCCCCATAGGAGGAACAACAATATGAACTAATCAGTATCTCCAGAGCTCCCTGGAATAAACCACCAATCAAAGAAAACACATGGTGGGACTCACGGCTCTAGCTGCATATGTAGCAGAGGATGGCCCAGTCGATCATCAATTGGAAGAGAGGTCCTTGGTCTTGTGAAGGTTCTATGCCCCAATATAGCAGAATGCCAGGGCCAGGAAGTGGGAGAGGGTAGGTTGGTGAGCAGGGGGAGGGAGAGGAGACAAGGGGTTTTTGGAGGGGAAACTAGGAAAGGGGATAACATTTGAAGTGTAAATAAAATATCTAATAAAAAATAAAAAGTGAAAAAAAAATTAGAGTGACAGAGAAAGACACTAAACTCTTCCGTGGCCTCCACACCTACATACCTGTGCAAACTTACATATACTACATACACATATACATATACAGAACACTCTTTTGCAATTTATGTAATCGATGTATAGAATTAGGTGAATAATTATATCAAAAAGATTCTCCCATGTGAAAGTCAACCTAATGTTCTATTTATTAAGAATACTCTAAATCATAAAGGGCTATTTACAGGAGGAGAGGCCACACTTCTCCCACCACAGAGAATATTACCAACATAAGCATTATACACTCCTCAGGGCATTAAATTGAATGGGTCTTATAAAATTACTTTTTCAATACCACTCTTCCAAAGAGAGGCAAAATGTATGCATGAAGAGTTAAATAATAATTTGAGTAAATGAGATGAGCAATGAATGTAACAGTATGTGATTAATCGGGTACGGAGACCAGAAGCTCTGACTCCTGTCCTCTAGATGAGAGATTAATCAGGATAGACATGAGCTGCAAAGGTTTACTTAAGTGTAGAGTACGTGGGAGGTTCTATGGGAGGGTCTTTAAGAATGGTTATAATTTTAAAAATGTAGTGGAAAAGGAAAAGTATTTGGGAAGGGGGAAAACTTGAAGAGGCAAGAATAAGGTACAGAATTGCTTATCAAGGTGGTGAGGACAGGCAGGCATCTGGGAGGGAGACAAGAAAGAAAAATGAAATCTAAATACTTTATGTACATATATCAAAATGCCATAACAAAACCCATTATTATATCCAATTAAAATGTTTTAATAAGAAACATTAAAAGTGACTATTTTATTTTCCCAACAAGAGTTGAAGCAGTGCCTTTAAAAGTTACTCCCTCCATGTAGATATTCAATATCTCTAATATCAATTATGCCACATGTCATAATGAGCAGGTCTTTAGCATATCTTCACATTCCATTTTCAAATATAAACCCGTGCTCCAATCTCCCCACTTTCCATGGAATTAGTCTACTTTCATTGTCATTAAGTAAGATTTTAAAAATTATTTATAATTTTTAATGAATATGAGTGCACTGTAACTGTCTTCAGACACACCAGAAGAAGTCATTGGATTCCATTCCAGATGGTTGTAAGTCACTGTGTGGTTGGGAATTGAACTTAGGACCTCTAGGAGAGCAGTCAGTGTTCTTAACCACTGAGCCATCTCTCCAGTGCCAGTTTTATTATTTATTATTATCATTATTATTATTACTATTGTAGCTCAGTAGTACAACTAGAGATTGCAATTGTGATATTTCTATCACTTCTTTCATTATTCAGGAACATTTTCAACTACTCTGGATTGTTTGTGTTTCCATATGAAATTGAAGATTGTATTTAACAATTTCTGTAAAGAATAACATTGGGATTTTTGATAAGAATTGCACTGAATCAGTAAAATGCTTTTGGCAGGATGGGCATGTCCACAATACTAATCTTGCCAATCCATGAGCAGGAAATATCTTTCCATATACTGGTGTGTTCTTGTATTTGTTTTTTCAGTGTCTTAAAGTTTTTATTATACAGGTCTTTCATTTACTTGGTTAGAGTCACATATATTGAAGCTATTATGATAGGAACTGTCTCTCATATTTCTTAGTCTTTCTCATTTGTCTATAGGAAGGATACTGACTTTTTATGTTAATTTTGTATCCTGACAATTTGTGTAATTGCTTATAAGCTATAAATGTGTCCTAGAGTTTTCTGATGGAGATTTTTTTATTCTTTTATATATAAAATCCTATCATCTGCAAATAAAGCACATTGTTTCTTTCTTTTCTATTTGTATCTTATTTATCTCCTTTGGTTTCTTTTTTTTTTTTTTTTTTTTTTTTTTTTTTTTTTTTTTTTTTTTTTTTTTTTTTTTTTTTTTTTTTTTTTTGCTTTATTTTGGTTTTAGTTTTTGTTTGTTTGTTTAAGTTTTTGTTTGGGGGATTTTTTGCTCATCCTACCATGAAAAAAGACATTGAATAGAATTTGATCGATAGAATTTAGGTTTAGCTGCATATATAAATCCATACATCTGATTCACACACACACACACACACACACACACACACAGACACACACATACNTTTTTTTTTTTTTTTAAAGATTTATTTTATTTATTATATGTAAGTACACTGTAGCTGTCTTCAGACACTCCAGAAGAGGGCGCCAGATCTCGTTACGGATGGTTGTGAGCCACCATGTGGATGCTGGGATTTGAACTTATCACCTTCGGAAGAGCAGTCGGGTGCTCTTACCCGCTGAGCCATCTCACCAGCCCCTTTTATTCTTTTATATATAAAATCCTATCATCTGCAAATAAAGCACATTGTTTCTTTCTTTTCTATTTGTATCTTATTTATCTCCTTTGGTTTCTTTTTTCTTTTTTTGCTTTATTTTGGTTTTAGTTTTTGTTTGTTTGTTTAAGTTTTTGTTTGGGGGATTTTTTGCTCATCCTACCATGAAAAAAGACATTGAATAGAATTTGATCGATAGAATTTAGGTTTAGCTGCATATATAAATCCATACATCTGATTCACACACACACACACACACACACACACACACACACAGACACACACATACTCAGAGAGAGAGAGAGAGAGAGAGAGAGAGAGAGAGAGAGAGAGAGAGAGAGAAAGAGAGAATCAAAGATGCACACTGAAAAAAAAAAACATCTTCAGCCAATGGTGTTGGTCAAAATTGGTGCCTGCATGTAGAAGAATACAAATAGATCCATATTTATCACCTCAGACAAAGCAAAACTCCAAATGGATCAAGAACCTCCATATAAAAGAAAGTATACAATACTATGTGATATAAATAAACAGAACATTCATGAATTTAACTTTATCACTCAAAGTGCAGGGGACACACTAAGAATGATACCATATAAAGAATTCAGAGAACAAAATATCCCAAGAGTCAGAAAGCAATTTTTATCATTGATTCATAAAATAAGACTTAATAAGGAATGACATAGTCAGTGGAAGATGGAATGCAGGTCTGTGTACCTTGAAGTGGGCATGGGTATGTGTTCTTCCAAGGACAAGAAGAAATAAGTTTCTATCTTGGAAGCCTCTTCATATATACTAACACTGTTTAAAGAATATGAGTTCAAATATACTCATAGACAACTGAAGTATAAAAATATTTCTATATGTATTCTGTTATATTCATGAAAAGATACATGCCATTGAAAACCACTTTCCCACTCTAACTATTAAGAATCCCACAAAGACTCTGTGTTAACAGCCATAACATATATGGAGAGGACATGTTGCAAACCCTCCAGATGTTCTTAGGATTCTTTCTCTCCTGTTGGGTTGCCTTGTCCAGCCTCAATAGGGCTTATGCCTTGTCCTTATTGTATCTTGTTTTGTCATGTTCGGTTGTCATTTCTTGGAGAGTTGTTATTTTCTGAAGGGAGATATGTGGGGAATAAGTCTGGGGAAGAGAGGATGTGGGGGAGGAGCTTGGAGGAGTGGAAGGAGGGGAAACCATGGCTGGGATGTATTGTATGAGAGAAAAAAAAATATTTTCAACATAAACAAATTACTGTTTTATCTTCTGCAAGCAAATAGATCCCAAGTATCTTCCAGCTTCACCCATTGGAGTAAGCAGAAGCACTGTATCAGCATGCTCACAGGGATTAATGCAGTATGAAGAAGTCTCTGGCATAGATATTGACACAGAGGATCTTCTGCTTGAAAACCATTCCTGACACATGTCAAAGAGAGCATGGATGTTTGGAATGAATGAGCCAACTCTGACTCTGTCACCCTTTAAATTTCTGATACAATACCCCATTATTCAAATCTAGATGGATATAGCAGAGGAAAAGAAGAAACCAAACCAAATCAAACTAAACCAAAAAAAGCCCCCAATAGATGTCACTATTCTCAGTCACAAATCAAAGGGAAAAGAGTTTAAGAATGTTAGGAAATGAGTATATAAGAGAAGACAGGATTGAGGAAGGGAATATATTAGTTACTTGTCTTTTAGTGGTTGGGAAATGTCAGAGAACATCTGGGGAGAGTGGCCTTCAAGGTCAGTGTGCTCCCAGCAAATTATGACACTGGTCTTACACAGAAAACTCTACACAACATCTTGGGAGAATCATCACCAAGTGACAATATAAGAACTAATCCCTAGTTCCAGCAGCTCTGAATTTAGGATGTAGCATGGTTGATCAAATATATTACCTGTCTATCCCTGGGTAGGATTAAATTTTCCATCTGTATTCATGTAAGCCTTTGTCATGTAACTTACTTGGTTTAGTGAAATATACCCAGAAGAGCAGTGCCTAATTCCTAATGGTGAGTGTTCTCTTTCCTTTGTGCAGCTTGGCCAGTACCATTTGCATGTTTGTATGAAAGTTACTTTATCAGTCGGGATCCTGCTGTGAAAATGATATTGATTGGAGGCACATATGATCCATGATATGAAAAAAAAAAAAGACATTTGTGATCTTGAGAGCCTTTGAGGTCACTCACCACTGTAATATAGCATAACCTATTCACATTGGTTCAAAACACCAGAGAACATGCTCATGGTTTCCCTAATTGGAAGCTGAAATTTGCCTCTGCTATTTTAGGTTCATCTGCCATTCAACTCTACCTAGGGAAATGTATCACAGCAATACAATAAGGGTCTAGGGAAAGGTGGGTAAGTCTTGAACTCACGGGAGTCATTTCCGCTATTCTTAGCAAGGTTCCAGTGCCACTTTATAAAAAATATTAGCCAGCCAGAGCAAGTAAGACCATAAAGATGCAGATCTTGTGGGATGAATGCTTGACTTATCCTACCAAGCAATAAATCCTGTCCATGAAAGAACAACATAATGATAAAACAAAATGGATAATGGAGATAATAAGCTATAATTACTATTTTGACTTTGTGACCAGTTAAAGATGTAGGAAATAGTAGCAGAGCCCATCTCATTAGCTAAGCATTTCCTTTTATAGATTATCCCTCTCTGGCTTCTGTTCCCCTACTTCTTTATCTGTGCTATTATGGTTGAAACTGTCATTAATGAGTCACATTGGATCACCCTAAACCAACAGAACTTTAAGACAAGGAATCTTGCCTCTCATGACTTTTTTCTCCACATCAGAAATGACAGTTCTTTCATCTATGTTAAGTCAAGGGCAAACATAGATATTTTCCTAGCAGGTGTGTGTGTGTGTGTTTGTGTGTGTATGTGTGTGTGTGTGTGTGTGTGTGTGTGTGTGTGTGTGTTTTCTTGGTTTCCAATTCATTGTTTACCTCACTTGAATTTCTCACCTGCCCAAAGATACTATTCCTAGGGCTAGAAATACTCCAGTGTTACTACTTTCTTTCTTTTGTTTTTGTTTCTGTAAATGTTGAGCCATAAGGCAAAGAGAAAGCCAGAGCCAGTCCATGTCACTCTCTGCTTTGGAGCTGTATCTCGGACCATAGCTGGTTATCTCTTCAGTGACTCAAGGTGATTCTGCCTGGTAGCCTGGCCTGTATCAGTTCCTGTTGAGTTCCCTTTGTTCCTAGGTAGAATTGATGCTATAAGCTTACCATAGCAACTCTAGGAAGCTCCATTGAACATTATAACTCCAGCCATAATTCTGTAAGCATCTCCTTAAGTCATGTTTATTTCTCTGAGTCCAGTCAGCTAAGAACAACTGCCTCATCTTTGGTGATTCTCCAACACCTTATAGGCAGGTGTTCTTACACTTCTATCTTTACACTTAATGTGTGTGTGTTTAATGATGAAATCTTTATTATGAAATCTAACCCTTCATTATTTTTTTCTATAAAGTTGGTGATAGACTAAAATTCTCAGC
Organism: Mus minutoides; assembly: GCA_902729485.2. Classification (NCBI taxonomy): domain Eukaryota; kingdom Metazoa; phylum Chordata; class Mammalia; order Rodentia; family Muridae; genus Mus; species Mus minutoides. The sequence continues at coordinate 532,260 of LR749927.1, read as the reverse complement.
TCTTAATTGAAAACTCATTTGGACTTTGGGTTATTTATATATCTGCATTTTCAAGTTTTTGTCCTCAAGAGATTATCAAGATGATATCATAGTCTTCGGAAGAAGAGAAAATGGTGTTAGGCTGACACCTGATATATTTTTTTTTCTGACTCAACTTTTATCTTGCTACAAAAATACAGTCAAAACCAGAAGGGCAACCCTACTTTAAGCAACAATTTGTTACCCAATTATTCACTGGATTACTTGAGCGAATTACATTTTTGATAGCCTTGTGGGAAGAGAATTTGGGGCTTCTACCCAAGAGACATTAACCATCACATTAAGCAAGCCCAACAGAAATGCAACAATTACTTGACAGTTCAATGGGGTATAGGAAAACATTTTTCACTGGGTGATGTAGGATTTAAGAGCAACTCAGAGTTGAGGGAAGTTATTAGACACAGAGAATTCCAGGAAGTCAGTAACTTCAAAGGCATACAATTTATATTTTGGCAAGGAAAAATTTAAGGCTTTTTAAATCCTTAGACCATAGCAGACTCTCCCCAAATAAATGACACTAACAAGATGGGTCAGACAATTATGCACAGTCTAGAACCTGACCATTTCCCACAGTGAACAGTACCTATGTGACTGGAGATTGATGAGCTTCACATTGACCATCTATGCAAGCCAGCATCCACAATCACTGACAGCTGCTGGTTAAGCAGTCAACATTGTTTCCTTTGAGCCTGTGTGTATCTAAGAGCATGATGACAGTCTTTCTCTGCAGCTCTCCTAGGAAGCTTTCAATATAATTTTGTTGTATCCAAATCTTGGCATGAAATTCATTGAAATGATTTAAAGACTGTGCAGTAGGATTAATATCTCAAACAGCAAGAAGAATTAACAATTTTTTTTTCATGAACAAACTCAACAGGAATCTGGTTTCTCGTTTTAAATAACACTCTGATCTGCAAACTCAGGTTGTTTTGTAAGTCAACCATTTCACACAAGGTACTTTCAAGATCCTCACTGATAATGAATACATATGATTACATTGATGCAGTTAAATACTAAATAAGACTTAAGTTAAGAGACATGCACAGAATTCTATAATCTGAAATTTGAAGTCATTCCATTCCCCATCATACAGGGAAACCAGAACCCTAAGGCAAAGCATTTAAGAGATAAATACATTGGAAAGTGGGTAAGCTCTGAGAGCTTGTTGCCTGCATAAAAAAGCCCCTGAAGAAGATGTGTCTCCTGCAGTGTGAAGGCACAGCAAGAAGCTGTCCTCCATGGAGCAGAGAGCCCTTTCCACACATGAAGCTCTTGTCACCCTGATTTTGAACTTCACACTTTCCAAACGTGAGTTATTAATTCTTATTGTTTATAAATTACTCACCATAAAACCCATTCTTTTATTATAGACCAAAAAAATCTATTTTCTGTATTTCTGAACAATAAAGTGTTAACATGCAACTTCATTTTTCTTCATTCATTCCCCCATTAGAAAGTATGAGTATTTAAAAAAGACTTTCTTATATGTATATCCATATCAGTGAGCATTAATTGAGCAGCTAATCTGAGCCCTCTGTTATGTTTGGCTTCTGTTACAATTAGGGAAATTGGGAGATAAGTTTCTTTTTGTTGAATGGCATTATACATTGGTGATTCTGAATTTTATTATCCACTCTGTCACTGTGGATTTAAAAGTGGTCAGTAAGACAAAATGGGTATCCTTAGTATATACTAAGCAAATAGAGGCCACAGTAACTAAATAATGTCTTTACCAGGTTCATAGCACACCCATTGTACACAAGGAGGGGCCAAGAAGAATTGTGCTAGAAGCTAACACTCTATTCTCCCCAAAATACAGCTAGTGGGATAGCTTTATACACAGGGAGTAGTCATTATGACAGCTGGTAGTGTGGGTGGCAGGCGAAAATCACATGTTTGTAATCACCAGGCATGGGTGACCTTTCTTCCCTCGATCTTGTTATAGATAGGAGACTGGAATAATAAAGAATAAAGCATGTAGTCAGAGAGTATGAATACAAAACAAAATGAAGTACTAAGTGTTGTCTTTCTTTGAGACGTGCTGCTTTCCAGTCTCAAATTAAACTATGACTTCTCCAGGAACTTGAGTGTCACGATGGATGTAAAGTTGCGGCTGAGAGCTGTACTGGAGACTCAGACAGCAAGGCAGCCTCTTTCCAGCACCTCTGACACCTTGCCAACCCAAGGGAAACTTTCCTTAGGCTAAGGGCAAGGGAGATTTGCCCTTGCCTGTATACTTCCATCACAAAGAAAGGAACACTTGGCCAAGACTGCTTCAGGACCGTAACAGTAACAATGCAATGGGGTTCTCTGAAATAGGTTTTGTCTTTCTGCTCTCAATTGTTTTAAACTGTCCTATGTCTGAGGAAAGACATTTTAATCAAGCTTTGAAACTACTTGTGGGTGGAGAAATATATTCTGGAATGTAAAAATTCAGACTTCCTGGGTAGTTTGTCATAGGATATATTAAAAACTAAAGTCATAAAGAGAATAATCACTGTGTTGACTGGCTGTACTTTGCTTTCAGCATGAGGATATGCTACCAGATTGGCTGTGTATTCTATGCATGCATTCACACAGAGATAGATTAAAATGGAAACAGTTCCACACACTAGTTCAATACTCTATGTGCACACCCATGTATAAATGTCTACACTCACAGGGAGGTCCATTAAAATTAGCACAAATAACACAGGATCGAGGGCAGCATGCTTTAAAAAATATACCATATTCATTATTTCTTCAAGAATCATACATTATATTTTAATCGTATTCACCGAAGTGTAGCAATCTTAATAGAGGTTTTTTAGTTGAGCATTTCTTACTGTGAAGATGAGTACTGGAATACAAAAATAAAAGAAGAAAGAAAGATAAAAAAGAAAGAGGGAGAAAGGGAGGGAGGGAATGAGGGAGGAAGGGAGGAAGGGAGGAAGGAAGGAAGGAAGGAAGGAAGGAAGGAAGGAAGGAAGGAAGGAATCTGCAAAACAGAATTTCCTGGTGACATGCTTTGTCTGATACCATATAGTTCTTTGTGAGCCTGATTGCAGCAGGATCCAATTCTTTCCAGTTCTCTGGAATATTATATTACGGATATGGCAATGATTAGGATTCATTGCTGTTATTTATTTCTTATGGCCATATAAGTGTAATAGCACATTCCCTTTTATTTTTTTCTGACAATTTCTTTAACTACTCCGTTGCCGCTCAGCTGCCCCTGATGAAACTGGACCATTGTCTAGTGATACAGACTGGGCAGTCCGTATCTGGAGAGTTTTCTGTTTGGCATTGCGTAAGCTCACTGGATCCATAATCTTTGTGCAGCAGTGTTTTTTGGTGATGACATACAGCTGTCCCAGTGAAACTGACACTTCTTGACCTTGTAATTCTTATGCAAAGCAAAGCCAGGTGAATGAATGAAGGCAGATGTTACTCTATTTTTTTCCTTTCCTTTCCTTCCCTTTCCCTTTCCCTTTCCCTTTCCCTTTCCCTTTCCCTTTCCCTTTCCCTTTCCCTTTCCATCTTCCTTCCTTCCTTCCTTCCTTCCTTCCTTCCTTCCTTCCTTCCTTCCTTCCTTCTTTCCTTTCTCTCAAATGGCATCATGTTAAAATCACCATAATGGAGTTTCCTCTGACACTGGCATCTACTAATTTTTCAGTCATTTAAATCTAGTTATTCTTATATATGTCAAATTACCTCTCCTTTCAATAAGGAAACACTTTTCTATATCTTGATGCAATCTCTCGCTAAATTATGAACAGATTTCTGACGTTTATTTCCAAAGATCCACTGTGCTGTTTCTAAATATGACTGAGATTATCGAGTACTGGCATGTACGTCTTTGGGGCCAAATTATAGATAATAATTACATTCCGGAAGCTGTTGATTTACAGAACAGCACCAACCCAAATGTTCTATAATAGTCTCTAAGTGGAGACAGTATATTTAGATGTTAAAAAAAAATAGTACAGTGGATCTGCCTTTAGTTTCAATTTATTTTTTGCTGAGTTCTCTCAGTAAGAACTTAGAGAGGTTCGGAGACCCAAACACTGAAATAAAAAGCCTGTTGTCATTTTGGCCCAACAGAGATAGGAATCTTCTGTGAGCACTAGATGTTTCAACTCTCCCCATGTTTCTAGATGGAAACACAAGCCCTAACCACTGTCCTTTCCTGAACTTTACCAACCGGGGAAAGACATTCTGAGTTGGTCACTCTTTTAGCTTCATTCTGTTACTATGGTAAAAACATAAACAAAGAAAATTCTAGGAGGAAAAAAACAACATGTATTTTGCTTACACCTCCATGTCAGAGTCGATCACTGAGAGAAGTTAGGATAGGAAATAAATCAGAAACCTGAAGCACAAACCACAGAAGATTAACTAACTAACCTTCTTCTACAACCCAGAACCAACTGCCTAAAATGGTGACATGTACTACTGGCTGGGCAGTCCTGAATCAATCACCAATCAATGCAGTCACAGATGTGCCCAGGAGGCAACCTGGTCTTAGCAATTCCTTATTCATGGCTTTCTTCTAAGATGACCCTAGGCTATGCCCCCTATACATTTGTCTCTCTGTTCTAGGCTCACGTTTATAGTGAAAGAGGCTTAGTGGCTATGGCATGCTGTCCATAGACACTCAATACATCCAGCTGCAGGATGGGGATCTGCTAATTGAAAAAGTCTGTTCTGGTCCCCTGTCACCAGTTGGCAGACAGAACAGTCTGGGAAGAAGCTGATCAGGCATCCATTTATCTCAGTGTTAACAGGATATGTGTAGAGAGAGGGAGCAAAGAGACCAGAGGGCAGCTGATGCTGTAGCAGAGACAATACTGATATCTGGGCATCAAGGACATTCTTGCATAGAAGCTTGGCATTTTATTCTTCTCTCCAAAGTTTAATTAGTCACTAATTAAGAACAACTCTCTTTTATATTGGAAACATTTGGCCAATGCTGTAATTATTTTTTAAAAAGCATGTTCTCATCTAAACCTTATTCGAAATACTACGGTATCAATGTCAGGAACTGCAGTCAAGCACAACCTTTTCCTAAATCCCAGCCCCTGAAACAGGATGGCTCATTAATAACTTAAAAGGGATGATGACATTGGAACTATTTATAGGGCCCTGCCAGGCAGGTCTGCCAGCATTAAAGAAATTAACATGTAGAAATTGTCAACTGGAAAACATTAGTGTTTATCAACAGATCAATCAAACTTCAACAACTGTAAACTGTGCTTGTAGCTAAGTGGAACGCATTGACAATGACAGCCCTTTGTCCTCTGTGTGGGGAAACCCCAAATCCTCATGCTTTCCCTCAAGTTCAAACTGTCACTTTGACGGTAGAGCCACAATTCCACTGTCTTTTAGAGCAGTGTCCAGTACCTGTGTTCCACATATAGGGCAAGCTAAAAGGGCTGTACTGGCTTCACTTGTATGGTAAATGGCTTTGACTGCCAGTTTGCAAAGTCTCCAGCTGACGGAAATGAACATGAAGGTTAGTGGCTCCAGAAACCAAATTCTAGTTGCTTTCTGAAGGAAGACTCTCAGTTAAGGAGTTTTTCTTGGTTTGCTCATCCTTTCAAAGCAATGCTTGGTTCTCATTGTTGTATATTTAGAGATGGTTCTATTTTCATTTCTGGGCTACATCAGGGATGATGACATCAGCTTCAGAACCTGAAAAAAGCAGGAGTGTTCTGATAGGCTACTGGTGATGTCATCCCTCTGCCTGTAAGGCCCAGGAAAAGCACTAGGGACTGAGTGTTTCCTTGATTTTCTTTCCTTTTCTTCTCGCTCTGTTTTATTTATCCCTTCCTTCATATATATATATATATATATATATATATATATATATATATATATATATATATATATATATATATATATATATATATATATATATATATATATATATATATATATATATATATATATATACATATATATATATATACATACATATGTATATAAATACATATATAAATCTAAAATCACATTCTCATTCTAACATGTATCATTGTTAGTTTTATATCCTAGCAATGTTATCAGGAGAGGTGGCCAGTGGCCACTCCACACAGACCTGCCGTGTTTCGCTAGACAGGCTGGCTTCACAAGCAGAGAATTTGGCTGCAGCATGCTAAACACTATGTTGTATGATTTCTAGTCCTTAGGGAAAATCCATAGCAACTCTATATGCAGGCTTCCCTTCCTTAAGACAATCATCACCTGCCACATTCTGCTGCCGACACGCTCATTAAAAGGAGCCGGGTGGTGAGGATAGCACCACCCAAAGCTATAGGAAGCACAGATAGTCAGTCCCCTGCCTTCAGAATGGCCAGGGCCCTCACTCTTACACTGGGATGTAGATAGATCTCTGTCACAGTGCCTCACCCACTGTAGCTAACACTACAGGCTGTGTTAGTTTTTTTGGATTTGGATTACAATACTTGAGGGCTTAGAGAAGAGAGGAACTGTGTCGGTGGGTACATAGTTGTGTGAGTGAATGAGGTCTCAACACATTGTCATACTTGAAAAACAAAAACACAGCGAAACTCACCTATGGCAGCTCTCATTTTGATATTCTTTTAAAGACCTAAGTCCCACTTTTTCTCACGTATGAAGCTGAGTATTGAGCTCACTCTATGCACAGCATTGGAATGAGTGAAACCAGCTGACTAAAACCTGTTCAGGAAAGAAAAATACAAGAGGAACAAAAGACATCTGAGAACTGCTAAATAAATTCCAAGGCAGGCCAACAATATTTACCACAGTCTTTAGTGTAGGCATATACATCATGATGCTAACATTTGGCAAGAAATGACTTTTATACAAAATTTAAATTAAAAAAGTAAAAAACAACCTCTAAAATTAGGGCAGCAACAACAAAATTTAAAATGATATCTCTCCTTGATGTGAAATGTTTGAGTATTTGAAAACAAATTCTCCCCAAAAATACTAGAAGGAAGTCATGAAGCTAAGGAGGCCCAAGAAAGGAAAGTCATGGCTAGAGGGGTGTTTGTCAATCAACATACAAAATTTTATGAAAATTACAAAATAAGTGCAAGCATGAACTTTTCAATAAAATCAAATAATTTAATTTTTATATCTAAATAAAATTTAAGAAAATAATTTTTCAAGACATAAGGTGAGTTCATGAATGATGGGGAATATGTTCAAAAGCAGGGTGGGGTTGACTCCCAAATTCTATGCACACATGATTCTTCTATGGGAATTTGGAAGAAAGATTTCTTACCTAAATTGAACAGTCAGGAAACAATGGGCAGAAGTTATGAATTGTGCTCTTAACCACAGAGGATGATAGGATTAAAATGACTGACCCTCAAGAAGATGCCCTCAGCAAAAGTAGAAGAGAGACTTCTTTAAGAGTTAGGCAACGGTAATAGAGATAAGAGAGGGTTGGAAATCTGGCCACAAAGCTGTTAGTGTCTTGTCCCTAGAGTGTGCTGTTATCTGTTGGACAGGTCATGAGAAGAAGAGGAAGGATGTGAATGAATTGTTTGCATGAGAAGCATGTGTCACCATGATACCCTGCTTTCTGCCCCTTCTAGAGTTCTCCTAGTGGACATAATGCAAAATCTATGATTTTTGATATATTTAATAACTCCAAGTTATTGTTTAGGTATAGGTTCTTCTGAATCAAAACAATTCCTTGTGTTTTTACAACAGAGTTACACACACAAACACACACATATAATATATATTGATATGAAAAAGTTGATCAGTTTGCTAACTGTGCAGTGTCTATGTATACTGTTTTATCATGTTAGTTAACTGGGTCAGGAGTTTCAACTTTGCTAACTTCTTTGCATATGCACCCATTACTTCTTCACCCTGCTTACTTTCACAATGTTGACTCTTACAGTGTAATCTTACCTCTCCCAGTACTCTAGCATAGAACACCCAAGTGTGGTCTCCTAGAACATGACTGACACCCACTGATCCTAACAGATAAATACTTCTACCTTGCTCCCCTTTGCACACTTTTCTGTTTGTGTTTATATTTCCAAAGGCTGGATAAAGTCTAGAATATATCTTTAGAGTCTTCTAATTTTCTTCCTTCAAAAATTCAACTCTTATAATATCTCTTTATCTAACTAGGCCAACCAGATATTTAGGAAGTTTGGTGTGTGTATAATAAACTCATGGGACAGCACCGCACAAATTGTCATACATTGGCAAAACTCAGACACAGTTCAAATCCCACAAGAACAACAGCTAGCCACCAAAATGCGTGGCCATCCAGATAAATCCTATTTTGCTCAAACATTCTTGTCATTGGACTCGAATGATTTTGAATCAATTATTTTATTTCAGAAATGACTACATATAATATTTGCCCTAATGAATATGTAGTAGTTTGAGTGAGATATCCCCATAAGTTTTAGGCACCTGAGTATTTGGTCTGGCTGTGGGCTATTTGGAGAAGATTAGGGAGTATGTTTTCACTGGGGGAAGTGTGTTCAAGTAATTTTTACTCATTTTGTATGAGCAGATTGTCTTTAGCCTGACAAAGAAAGGAGAGTTTGTATTCTGAAGTGCCCACAAATGACAAAAGCAATGTAATTTTACAGAGCTTTGTGTGTGGACAGCAGGGAGCCATAACCAGTTTATTAAGAAAATTTACCCATTTCAAAGTCTATCTCTGAAAGTAGCCATTCGCTTAAGATAAAAAGTCAACCTATTCCTTCCTTTGAAATAATTTCATCCTTTAATACATATTTGTTGAACTAATTAATATGTGGCAAGCATCATTGGATACTGGGTGATCTTGATGAATGAAATAGACATGTTCATCCCTATGTGAATTGTATCAAGAAAGGAAAACAGGTCCCTGAGAAAAAGGACAGGGAGGGGGATTGTGGTACACAGTGCTCAGGGAAGTCTATGAAGAGAGGTGACATTTTAGCTTACATAGGGAGGCTGGGAAGGAGTCATAGCTGGCAGGAACAAAGGGAATAACATGCCCAGAAAATCTGAATTAGAAAAATACAGCAAGTAAATTCAAATTAAGTCAAGACTGCTGTAGCAAATTAATCAGGGGACAAAGAGGTATGAGATTTGTTCAGGAATACAGCACCTTGTCAACCATGATATGTAGATGAGATGTTGTTTAAAGTAAAGAAGAGAAGAAAAGTTATCAGACAAATATATTAAAGATGGATCTATGATGGGTGGGTTGGAGTGGCTAATTATGTGTAGTAGGAAGAATAAGTCATGTTAGATAACTCAGGTTAGATAACTTCAATAAGTCATGTTAGATAACTCAGGTAAGACATGCAGTGGCTTGTATGATAGATACTGTAGTAAAAACAAAAAGAGATATATTCACTCGAAATGAACTGATGCATGTAGACACCAGGGTACGCATGCATATAGTTAGTTACCTGTTCCAAAATGAATGGTTCTGGGCATGACAGAGAAAAGAGTCAGGGTAGCAGATAACTGACTGGCAGTAGCCTTTCTAGATAAAATATGGGGACAGACACTATGGGTAGTTGAAAACTGAGGCATCCATTTGTATTACCATAATCTTTAATGACTATGAGCTGTGTACATGATGACATCGGGTAGACACTATACAAATCAGGAGTACAGAGAAGAGGCCAAGGGGGGCACAAGTGTGAGATGTTTGTTATATAGAGGCCATTTGATAGCACAGTGCTAGGATACTATTTAATCAGAAATTATCGAACAAATCTACCCAGGTTCAAGTGTGAAGAGTCCTTCAGTGGTAATGCTGGAGGCAGACAAAGTAGGGCACACATGAACTGAGAAACACTAAGATGGCAGAGGTCAATGTCAAAATCATAAATACCCCAAAGAAGGTATCTTGAGAATCAAATCAGTCAATGTGGCATTGTCTCTGTCTAGTAATATAAAATCACAAAGTTGCAAAGGCCAGAAGTATTCATCCTATAGTCATGTAAGTCTCATGGGGTAGAAGGAGGAACATGAGCCTACAGGGATGAGAACCTCAAAGGGTTAATATACTTCAGCATTATCTAAGTGTTAATGTCACACAGAAAACATTTCTCAAACATATGTTGTTACTTATCTTTGGCTCTATAATATCCACACTTTGGGCATGTTGGATAATTTCATGACAAAAACATTTAATTTTTTTTATTTGAAGTTTGCATTCGTTCCTACTAGATAGTTTTCTAATTTGTCTAAATGTATACTGAAATGCAGGCTGGGGCCAATGTATTTCGCAAACACTGGAACAGAAATCACTGTATGAAGGGAAACCAAATATCCTGTTCCTACTAGGAGAACAGGGATGTTTATTCGCATCACTTTTCCATTGTTCAGTTAGTGAACATCATTGCTCAAGCTCAGAATTGTATTCCTTTCAGTTACTATTATAGTCATCACCTCCATTGAGTTTCTGTGTGACATTAGTCATCCTCACAGGGGCAAAAATCCGAAATCCTGAGAAAATCTCACCCCACACCCATCAACAGTGTCAGACACATTCAAATGGTTTAAGATTTCCCTGTATTCTTACTGTGATCCCCCACCTCAACAGACAAGGCAAACACATCAAAGTTGAAATGTAGGGTGTAGGTAAGTTTGGGGTATTTGAAATACATAAACAAATAAATGCCCCCCAGCCCCTAGACACCCAATTTATCACACACAATACACCATGTCTCTGCACAAGCCGTCCAACTTCTCAAAAATAAAAATTGCCACCAAGAAATCTGTGAAAGCAGCACACATTGTCTGCATAAAAGACTACTCTTGATGAGGAAATGACTATTAATGAGAACATGTACGTTTGTGGCATCAAGCTTGAAGAGACACAGGTCATAAATCTCTTTCATCTTATTGCTAAAGCTAGAATCAAGTAAAGAAGCAAGTTCATTCATTAAAAAAATGCTTTTGATTGAAATGATTTCATTTGGTAACAAGTAATTTATCATGGATTTTTTCTTTTCCTTACCAGATTTAGTTTGTTTTCTGTTTTTCATGGTCTGGGTTAAATCTTTTCCTCGGACCTCATAGGTGTGACTTTAGGTTTTTGTTTTTGAAGGGGGTCAGAGCAAACTTCTAAGAGAAATGCAGATGTGGGGGAGAATAGTTTTGGGGAGAGAAAAACAACAATAAGAATTCATAAATTTTGAACAGAAAAAAAAAATTTCAGCTCTGCCTGTATGCACCCTGCTTTTGCCTTCTGTGTACCAATACTGCCCTCTCTCGCTGATACACAGCTTCAGATCAACCTTGGTTTCTGGTTACAACCTTACAAACAAGGCACCTTGCTGAATCTCACAAGGCTTCACCTAAGGCAGACAGCAGAGTTCTTCTGTGGCTCCCTTCCAAATCTGCTTTGCTTTTGAGACAATGTATTTCCTCGTGTTGTTTCTGTCCTCCTCCTCCACCTGGGCCTCCGAAGCTTTGTCTGCATTTGCTTCAGCAGGAAACAGCCTCTCAGGAGCAGGAAGGAGCAAAATTCACCACCACCACCACCCCCCACTACCCCCCCCCTGCCCCCAGCAGCTCCTGGAGCACACACTGTTCTGAAAAGGGGAACTGCTATCCCTTTCCTGAAAGGAGGGCTAACACATTCAATTCAACCCTCCTCCAACATGCACTCCTGCCTCCATCCTGGCTACCTGCTGAACTTTGGAATCTTTTATGAATCAGACACTAAGCCAAATGTCCTCAGTGTCTGGATCCTCAGAGTCTTCCCGTTGAAAACAAGCAGCAGCCTGAGGTTGGCCTAGGGAGGACAGAGAGGCCGCAGTGGTTTCATTTATGCCTAGAATTCAAAACATTTCCACATACTCTGACCTCCCTTTAGTTTGGGAAAACAAAACTTACAGTAAGAATTTGTTTCATGTTCTCTGATGCTACATGGACCATGGTAGATACTAGAAGTGCAAGTTTCTGACAGACACAGCTCATTATTTCTCTTGCCACCCACATGATTGGCATTTTCATTAATATCAAAGGGGTAGGAGTCCGCGGACAGAGAGAAACATTAAAGAACAAAGGATAATTTGAGCATACACCGTTATAGATTTCAGACTGCTCCCAGTCAGTCTTAGGTTGTGAGCTGCTCTTTAGGTACTGAAGAATGCACAGACCTAAGACAGACTATGAAAACAAGACAAACCTGCAAAAGGATACAACCTCCTGAGTCAAACTTGACTTTCAGTTAGGGTGAAAAAAAAAAAAAGCAAATTTTCTGCTGGAGAGGGCGACTTGAGCTCATTTCTCTGGCCTCTTGGGATTATTTCCTGCTTATTGTGGACTCTGAGTGATGTTTAGCTCTGATGCCTTGCCTGAGTTCAATCCTTGGAAAAGGCGGAAAGGGCTCCTTTGTTTTATTCCTTTGTTATATTGGTGGTAAATTCCACTCATAATAAAGAAGGTTTGTATCCATAGTTGGTACATTGTTGCCCTTTCTTGTTTGCATGCCAAGATGGTCTCAGCCCTGAAAATTCTGCTTCCCTGCCTCGGGTAGACTAGAGATGCTAAATTTCTCTGTTCAGTACAAAAAGAAGGATCGTGTGTGGGTGGGGAAGTTTGGGAAATTCCAATTCATACTTTCAAAGACAGAGAAGCAAGATTTTTGCTCTTCAGCAACTAAGAAATAGCAAGAGGCACAGGCAGCACTACAAACCAACAGACAGACAGATGACTGCGGACCCGCTGAAGAAAGGTAAGGCAGATGCCACATGATCAGAAAATAGTGCTGAGAAGGATGCTTCTAGGATGCAAGGTTACTTCAGGTCGCCTTTGTCTCTGTCTGTCATTCATACATCTTAAGATAGCGTATATCCTACCCTGTCTCCTCACTTACTGAACCTTCTGCAGAAGCCATCTTTATTGCTCACTGAACTGGGACATTTTTGCCTTGTCAATATTGATCTATACTTACATCACTCTAGGATTTTGGAAATGGTAAGGAAAGGACAAAACAGTTCTTTCAAATGGCTACCCCATCGTCTCTCCTCACTGTACAGTGCAGGCTTTGGAGCTAAAAATGGCTGACTTGGGGCCCGAATAGACTTTTCTGTCTTCTGTGCTCACTGTAAAGAATCCACTTCTAAGCTTGAAGTCATCAGGTGTTTATTCAAATCCTATGGTTGTATTGTAAGCCATCTGGGTGACCTTGGCTTAGTCACTTAACCTCTCTGACTCCAGTTTCCTGTGCTATAAAAATGGAGGCCATAATTCCTGCCTTGCCCACTTCACCGTGTGCCAAAAAGATCAAATGCAAGCCTGTGTGTGAAGGATCTTTGACTACAAAGCTCTTCCCAGCAGCAAACTATAGTCATGAAGTTTAGTCCTGGTGGGCCTCTGTGGTTTGTGAACCATATGTGCACACGCTGGGTCTGGTCTGTCATTACTTCTAAATATGGCTGGTCTATTGGCTTCTGAAGCTTTCACATGAAATATCTGTATATTTGCTCAAAGCCTCTGCTCTATGTCCTCAAATAATCGGCCATTAAGTGTTACACTCCAAACCGGTAGAATCAGCACTCCTGACCTTGCACCTGCGACCTGCAGAAGTCCTATTGTATCTCAGAGATAAACGCACCAAACTGTGATGTGCTTAAAAGATATATTTAGTGCGCAGGCATTTCATTTGTCATCGAGCAATTTTACAGTGTCTGATATAAGCTGGAGATTTTATGATCTATAATCAAAGGCTTCTGCAGGCACCTCTCCTTAATTTGGATCTGTGACAGTATTAAAAAATGGGACTTTCATCTTCGGATCCATTTCGCTCAGTGGGATGAAAGCAATGTGGGCTTTTAAGTGCAAGTCACTTAAAAATTTTAGACTGTCCTTAGTAACACAAGAACCCTTGACACAGACTTGTACTATTGACAAGGAAAATCTTACTGTTTTTCACCCCTTTTGATCACTTTGGGGTCTACTTGCAGGAGACTGTTGTTACTCCTTAAACGCAATACCCTACGGGTCTCACGGGCAAGGGTTGAAAGTGTTTTTCTCTTGTAATTGTACAAGAGTCTCTGTCTTTGAAGTGGCCATAGTGTGATGGAGAGCGACTCTCAGGATGTCAGAGCTGGTCAAGAACATTTGGAGGTATTTTCTTTCCAGTCTCAGTTCACTTATGCAAAAATTGAGACTCAAATAAGTTGAGGGTTATATCAGAAACCATACTTACATGCTCAGCCAAATAGATACTAACATGAATACCTGGCAAAAAAATATATTTTCTCAAATTCAAGAGAAACACTATCTATTATGAATAATGTATCTGCCCCAACACATTTTCATGAATTTCTACAGGCAATTTGAGCCAAGGGATCTCACTACATGATACCCATTGCCTTTTCCTGACCTACTAGACACCCCATGAAAGAGCAGTGCTCCTTTCTCAGAGATGTTTACAGAACTTAAATCTCACCTGGAATCCACAGCATATTACCTGACTACTGGGTGATTGCCTAGTATGTGTATGCAAAAAAAGAAAAATCCACCAGTATTAGTTGCAAATTCATGTTTCATCCACACATTCCCTTTGCCAATATAAAATATAAAACTTAGTGCGGTGATTAATTCTACATTCATCTCTCCAGTCTTTGTGATACTGGTATTACATCCTGAGTCTTGAAAAGGTTTAGAATGTCCCTCTTGCTTAGTATATATAAATGGTCACCCTGTCCCCTAGATTTCGGCTCACTTTGCAGACTCTAATCTGCGTTCTCATGGCTTTCTGTCTAGAGAAATCCAAGTTGATACACTCCAGGCATCTTCCATCTAACCTGACACAACACAAGCATGTATTATGAAAGCGTGTAGGGAATAACAATCCAGTAGAGGCACCATCTTAGCATCTGGATGCTACAATTCACAAAGTATGTTAGGCACATAGGAGAACAGATTGAGAGGGATGGCAGGAAGAAGAAAAGAAAAAAAAAAAAAAAGGCAGGCAGATTGTGTTTGTCCCACCTCATGGGGAGCACCAAAGAGCAATCACAATGAACCCCTGGAATGCCTTCCCATAGCTGGCAAGTACCTCTAGTCCTTCATATTCTGTTTCCACAGTTTTCTTGCAAGCTGCAGTGTCTGTGTCTCTGTCTTTCATCAGTGTGTGTTGTGTGTATCCCTTCCCTGAGCAGAGCTTCTGAGTCCCACCATGTCACCGTTGTTCTGTCTCTGTACAAATGTCTGCTTTATAGTACAAGTATGCTTAATCACCCTTTTTAATGATGCTGTGACAATCCTTTTCGGAGGACTAGTTCATCTCATGAAGCCTCAGAAGCTATTTTCAGGTCCAATTCCACCAGTAAGAGTATCTGAGTCTTATGGCCCTGGGATGGTTTTCTTTCTGCTTTATCTCAGACTTGGATCCTGAACTAGACCATGAACAAGCCAATAGCAGGCATGCAACATCAGTGAGAGGAGCTGCCTCTCCTCTATCATGGTAACCAAGTTAAGTTGGTATTTGGCATAGGTCTTCTCAGGTCTGGACAATGAATAGGCCGTTTAATAAGAAACTGAACACACTAGAAGACTGAATGAATGACCCAGGTAACAAGTTTCCTGTAATGAAATAGTTGGCTTGGATATTTAGACATGTAAGAAAGTAGTTATGCACGAGGGTGATATTTTTCTTCCTGAGAATTCTGAGGTTCAAGAAGCTCCAGGAAAATGTCAGCATAAAATAATGGACAGAACATAGAGCTGCCATTCGGAAAATAGGATTCAACTGGTTGCTGTTAAAAAAAAAAAAAAAAAAAATGGCTTAGTCTCCTGGCTAGACCAATCCAGACCTTTTTTCCTTGTTTCCAGGAGTGTTAGCAGCCATTTGGCTGGGGTTCTACAATAAGTACAAACATGTCCTTGATGGCAGGCTTCACATCTGCATAATAACCATCACCCTGAGGAGGATAAGAAAAGCTTGCCCTCAGCATCCTTAACAAGAGTTTTGAACTTGATACTGAATAGATAACTGAAACTGGTGTTCTTTGAATGTGAAAATAAGGAGAATAGAGATGAGGTCAGAGTCCTGCTTATTTTTAGAAGGATCCTGAATCTTTAGGGAAAAAAAAGTAACCAAGGCTGCATAATGCAAGATAAGGAAGCTTTAAGCCCGAAATCTGCATGACAGGATCATAATCTCTGTCTCATCTACCTGGGTGTGTCCCTCTAGTCAATTTTCTATCTCTTGGTCTCTCTCACATCGCTCTCTGTCCCTGTCTCTCTGTCTGTCTCTCTGTCTCTGTCTCTGTCTCTCTCTCTCTGTGTATCTCTGTGTGTGTGTGAGTGTATGTGTGTGTGTGTGTGTGTGTGTGTGAGTGTGTGTGTGTGTGTGTGTGTGTGTGTGTGTGTGTGTGTGTGTGTTTTGCCATGAATTGATAGCTGGTTAAATGAAATATTCATTTTATCTTTCAAAACACAGACTGTAAGTGTGCCCAATGCCCACTGGGAGGTATCAAAAAAGATAAATTATTGGGGAAAGCAGGTTTTGCCTTCTTCTCTCTAGTCTCTATGCTTTCTGAACCAAGCCCACCCCAACTCCCAAGCATTTGGGAGCATTTTAAGAAGATAAATACAGATTTATCATTTTAGCCCAAATGGATGTTTTCAAAACAAGTTGCAGCACCGGATGCCAGTCATAGGCACCCTGCGCTCCCTGGTAGCATCCTGCCAAACTCTCTGTCCTCTTGGGCACCTTGACATTCTAATTGCCAAAAGGACTGGGTGAGGATCTCACATCAAGTTTATGGGAACCAAGGGACCAGTGAGCAAAGACTGTGTGGATAAACAGCAACATTTTTCAAAAAGGAAACCTAATTTTCTGGCACAATGATAGGTAAATGAATTTTACTACAGATAATTCTCCTTTCCATGTTAGCTGTTAGTCAAATCACAACTCCATATAGAAATGTTGACAACTGAGACTTCAAAATGGGCCTGGTGGTGGTATCCAGATAGCAGTCTTGAAGCTAGACACAGAAATTAATAAGCAATGCCTTTCAGCCTGCTTCCCTTTGGGACACCAGCAAGCACCTTTTACAGGGCTGAAGATAGGGTTCACACCTCTAAAGCTATGTATGTATATGTGTGTGCGGTGCACTTCGGCAACATTCTTACATTTTTTGTTTTTTGTTTTAATTTCATACATGAATGGTGTATCCATATATTTTCCATACCATTTTTTTACCTCCCAACTCCCTACATGTACCTTTCTCTTCCTTTAAAATTTATAATCTCATTTTCTATATCTAATATCATTAAAGACACATATAAATATATCTTGCTGAGTTCATTTAGTGTTCCTTCTATGGAGTTTTTGTTGTTGTTGTTGTTAAGATCTAATGACATTGGATTGGTGGATATATTTGTATATGTGTGTTTGTGTGTGTGTGTGTTTCTGTGTGTGTGTGTGTAAGTACATGCCTGTGTCTGTGGTATATATATGAGGTATGTGTTTGATATACTATAGGTATATAGATTTTGTACATGGTTGTATGTGTCTGTGTGGGTGTCTGTTCATGTGTATAAATCCCATTTATAATGATTTAGATGTGTGTTTATAATGGTTTAATGATGTGTATGTTATGTGTGTAATATATATATATATATATATATATATATATATATATATATATATATATATATATGACAATTCCATCTTTCTCTAAAAATAATACTTTTAAATGACATGCATACATGAGTGGTATGTGCATGTATGTGTATGTATATTTATATATGCATGCATATGTTTAAATCTTTTATCAACGGTGTTTCTATAATGATTTAATGATAGACACCGGTGGTTAAGCACCTGTATCTTTCTCTCTATAGAGTATGTGCATGGTGTGGTCATGTGTTGGTAGTGGTAGTGGTGTGTGTGTGTGGGGGGGTGTATTATGTTTGTTAATGTATTTCCCAAATCTTTAACAGTGATTCTTATTTAGTGATTTAAACATGTAAATGTGTACATTTGTGTGCAAGTGGGGAGTGTGTGCATGTACATGTATAAGCCCTGTCTTCATAACAATGGAGCTACTGTAGGGATTTAATGATATACTGGTGGTCAGGCACCTGCCTCTCTCTCTTCAAGGTATGAATAAAGCAAGCCAGCATCTGTGATATTCAGACATATAAATCTCAATGCCACGATGGGCATTTGGGATCCCATTGCTCAGAAAGCACCATTTATACTCTCACATGTTTTATTTATCTGCCTGAGTGCTTCATTGCACTTTTCTTCTATTCCCTTTACTTTTGAGGGCACTGACCCATCTCTTTCTTAAGAGCATAAAGAATGAGAATAGAGATTAAAAAATAATAATAACTCCACATTAGGTGCTTCAGTTCCTCTCCATCTTCAGTGAAAATTTAATGACATTTTTAAACCTGACTGGATCCCTTCTATCTGGAAAGGTGTTGGTAACTTACCCTTTTATTTCCCCATCCAGTACAAATTCTTTTTTCTCAGAGAGGATTAGCTAAGACTAGGGCAAAACCATTTTATTGTACTTTAAAACGGCACTTGGAGAGGAATATGGGAATATAGGCTGGCCTCCACTCTGCCTAGACATAGTGGTCCTTAGCAGATCCATGCCAGATACATGGGTCACTGTACCCTTCTCTACTCTGAATCCCCAGGGTCTCACAGCTTTTTGCAAGCTGCGGGATCCTTATTATGCCTCAGCAACCCTGCTTTCCATCTGATTGATAGAGATTTTACCTATACCATCTTCAAGATACTTGACAGGTCACACCCGTAAAACTGTGCATTCGCACTGAGACTCTAAGCATCTTTATGCATCCCAGCATTGCCTTCCCACCATAGAGACCTGTAGTCTCCTGTTTGTACTTTTTGACCCCGAGTCCAGTGCTTTAGCTATCTAAGCTTCAGTTTCTTTATGTGTAAATTAAAAAATAAAATGGAGCTGCCTTGTGTCCCTATCAAGAAGATGTGATCATAGAAATTAAGGTATATTAAAAACAAGTCCTTCAGCAGACTCCCATGGTGCTAATTCCTTCTCTTTCCCCAAACCTTCTTATATTCCCACCATGACAAATATATGGTTCCACAGGAGTGGAGCAATTCTTTGGAATTAATGGGAAAACATGACACTTTCTCACATGTGACCAGCAATGACTGCAACTCTAAACTTCTTTTGGTACTCTTTCTCTACATGACCATTATGGCAGAAGTTTATGGTGGAGTTTCTGTCACAGGGCTCAGGGATATCACCTTCCTCTCACTCATTAATACTATCCATTAAAGGGCAGCCAAAATCAAAGAAGCTACTCCAGGTTGGAAGTATTAAAGGAATGGTTTAATAAAAAGGTGGATAAAATCTTCCTTCTTCTTTTGCTCAGTGTCTATAACATCTGATATCGAACAATGAACTATGATCCCAACTTCCATTCTGTGGGCACTTTCCTTTGCTATGTATCCCTGATTTTGTGAATTTACAACTAGAGTTACTGAAAGAGCAGCTAGAACCATGTGATTCTCTAAGGCTAGGCTAAAAAGTGCATATCCCAAGGATGTTTTTGCACATATTAATGTGCAAATGCATTTCTCTGTCCATGGTGGATTATTGCTCATCTTCATGGAAAGATGTTTTTCACAAGTCTACCATGATGTTGAGAAAGGGGTTCACAGAGCTTCTGTCTCCTCTGTTCATTAAAACATCTTATGACTGAGTTCCTAATCCATAGAAGGGAGTTATAGGCCACTGACCTAAGAAGTGATAATACTTCTGGTATCAGGTATGCTATCAGACTGGAAAAAGGAGGAAGGTCTACTAGATTGTATTATATGGCATTAGAGTATCCAGGGACACAGTGTCTTAGCCAGACAACTGCAGTGCTTTTGAGATACCAGCAGAACCTGTAGCCTACAACACCTCCCTACCTAGGGAGGTATCCCGTGTGATGTTTACCACTTTTTACTAGACCTCATTCTAACAGATATCCTTAGCACTAATTAGGGTCATAAAACTAGCCACTTCTGTCCTGGATGATCAAAGAAGAGAAGGAGGTATATGAATCCTAGCTAGAGGAAGTAGTGAGTATGTTTGGAGATGATAGTACCAAAGAGTCTGGGCTCACACAGCAGAGATGAAGCCAGACAGCTTCAGATGGTGAAAGCTGCAGAGGGCATATCTGTAATTCTGGAAGCATTGGAAAGGGAAGAACAGAACACAGGGCCAGGGTTGGTCAGATGACAGGTCCAGGGATAGTCACTGACACTGACATGGACTTGAAGCAGCCAGAGAGAATAAGAAAGGCTTAACGGAAAGAATAGGGCCTTCACTAATTCAAGGGTCTGTGTGAGAGAAAGAGGTTGCTTTATTTCTGTATCTGGTATGCATTACTTGACAAGGTATTTTTATTTAATCTGTATTGCTTTAATACCACCTTCTTAAAGCCTCTTTATTTCTTTAAAAAAAACTAATGATTTTAAGTGTGTGTATGTGTGTATGTATGTTTGTGTGTGTGTGTGTGTGTGTGTGTGCATGCGCGTGTGTGCACTCGTGCATATGTAGGCTAGATGTAAACTTAGATGAGTGGAATCTGCTAATATTGGAGGCACAGATGTTTGTGAGCCACCTGGTATGTATGCCAAGAGTTGAACTCTGATCCTCTGAAAGAGCAATGCATGTTCTTAAACAATGAACCATCCCTTCAGGGTCCCTAGGCCCTATATCATACAGGACCACACTTTACAAATAAAACCACTTTGGTGACTCCAGCCTGTACCAGAAATCTTGGTGGCGTATGTGATCGGGAAGGGCAGAGTTGGTCAGGCTCAATCTTTCATACATTTGTGTCTACTCAGTATAAACCTATGTTTAAATGTCACCTGCAACAAAGCCAAGAATAAACTTATAAGCCTGAGCACAGGCATCTTAGTCTACAAGAAACACACACACACACACATACACACACACACACACACACACACACACACACATACACACACACACACACACATACACACAGAGAAAGAGAGAGAGACAGAGAGAGAGGGGGGGGAGAGAGAGAGAATAGCAGCAACAGGAGCACTGAGAACACTCACACACATACAGGCACACTGAAAACACACGCATGTACACATAAAGACACACATATACAGACATGTATACATACCAACATTAAGAAAATACACACACACACACTTAAAATCATTATTTTCTTAAAGAAATAAAGAGGCTTTAAGAAGGAGGAATTAAAGCAATATAGGTTAAATAAAAACACCTTGTCAAGTAATGTGACAAGAGAACACACACCAGCACTGAGCATAAACACACACACACACACACACACACACACACACACACACACACACACACACTCACCAGACTGAGAATGTCCATGCCACTTAGAAAATCCGATGTCCAGATCCATTAAACAAGTGAACCCGGTTTCTGTCCCACCCTATGCTTTAATTAAAGACAGCAGTGCAATCTATAGCATATCTGAAAATTATTAGAACCTTGTTTTTCCAGAGGCAAAAATGATCAATACCTTTTTGTCTCTGGGGCATAAAGCATCCCAGGTTACTTTGTCCCTGGTCAGTGTGGCAAGACACAGTCAGAAGCAAACAGTACTGTGACAAGGGTGAAGTCATATTTTGCAAGTAAAGGAGGATTGCTGAAATTAGTTCAATTGTTTACTTGGTTTGAGACATCAGTCAGAAGACCTTGGCTTCAGGGATACAGACAAAGAAACAAGCAAATGATCCCAGAGGGAGGGCTCTCTCTCTCTCTCTCTGCCTCTTTCTCTCCCTACCTCCAGCACTGGGCTGAGGGCCCTTTGCATATTAGGAGAGTCTGTTAGCTCTGAGCTATGCCACCCTCTTGCCAACTCCCCTACTGCCTTTAGATAGCTCTGTAGGTTCTGAATATTTTTCTTTCCACAAAATGGGCTTTTAAAGCTTGGCACATCTCAGGAAGTAGAAAGAAAAACACAATGTCAAGTTCTTAAAGGAACAAATGCTACTTCTATGCAAAATATCAAGAAGTCACTATAGGCAGAGGCAGGGGGCTCTGTGTTGTGAGAGACATTTGTTGAAGGCTTTTGTAGGGAAATGCAAGCACTCTTGGGGCTTTTCAGTATACTATACAGCAGTTCAGAAATGGAGAAAATAGAATGACCCTCCGATCATTATCTACAGGACATTATGCTGATAAATGGTGGTATTAATGAACTGAAATGAATTTCAATCCGTTCTCCCTGCAGTTATTTTGATAATACTGGAATCAACTAAAGTGCACAGAATTAACAATTAAAAGGGGTTAGGCAGACACTTAATACTTGTTCTATTTTGCACAATTTGGCAGTAATGCATCTGCTGTAATCAGGATTTTTATTTCTCATTTGGACAAAAGCGGGGGCAATGTTTATATTTTGGAAGCAAAGCCTCTGGGGTCCGTCCGCATCCCCTGCATGCAGCCGCAGCACGGATGTGTTGGTGATGGTGGATGTGTGTGTGTGCTGGTGGCCTCTTCAGTGTTCCTGCCTTTCTCCTTTTACAACAGCTCCACCTTTGGGCTTTTGAAAGGAACATGCTATTTTTTTGCTAACAGATAGCAAGAGCTGTCTGTGACAATCAGAAATCAGTACTCCATGCTCAATCTTTTGTTCAGAGAAACAGAAAAATAAAATTATTATCCTTAGGAGAGAGACATGGGACACCTGGAAACCTGGGTGGAGACAGGGAGATAACAGGGGATCAAACCCAGGTGGGAAAGGAAAAAAAATGAAGGGAACGTGAAAGAGGACAGGAAAAGCTTTCTTTCCTAAGAGGAAAGTGCAGAGAGACACAGCTTCTCTCTTCCAGGCTGCACTGCTATAACTGAACCTGTGAGGGCTAAGCACCTCTTTGTCCTTTTCTGTTTAAAAACTATAGCACTACGCTAATGAGTGAGTGTATGAGAAAGGGTTTGAGTTTCTGTGTATCCTGTGCTTTTGTATCCATTCACACCTTGGAGTAAGGGTCTCAATGTGTCTCTAATATTCAGGAGTTTTACATGGCTTCCAGAAGGATGGCAGCTCCACTTCAGGCAAGCGTGACTTCGATTAACCAGGGAAGCAAAAAGGTAAGCCTCACTTTCAGTGTATACCAACACTCAGATGAACAGGGAATCAGGAAAGTATTCTAAAAACCTCCCCGTACTCCATGGCTCAACTGACAAAGATGGAGGTTGAGCAATCTTTTGTCTAGGTGAATGGTAAGGGTCAGCTTCCTCCACAGGATTATAGATTTCATAACACAAGCTATGAAAATCAAAGAATTAAAATTAAATGAAAATAATTTTAAAACTTAAAGTTCAAAGGACCACAGAAATTGTTCCAAGTGGAAAGAGAGCACAAGCCGAGGGGCAGGTGACCCAGGTACTGCACAGCTCCATGTTCTTGGCCTTGACACCATGACTTTCTTACCTTCAGAGTTTCATATCTGCCTCTTTGCCATCATCCCAACTTACTGCTATTATGTCCCTAGAAATACAATTTTATACACCAATCATGTAGACCTCATGTCCAAAAGAACATTTCAGTAAAGGAATACTCCACTCAAAATCCCTTAAGTGTTCGCGGGATAAAATTCATAGTGTTTAACCCTGCATGTCTGCTTCTAAAACCCCTCCTCCTTTGATGGTCTGACACAGGGCATGCTTATTTCATCTAGGTCAGCCATTAGCCCCTTATCCTCAGGACTGCTGGGAACTTTCTTCACAGGCTCTTTATCTTCGGGGACACCTTCAGCCTTTTGTCTTGAAGAATGTCTAGCCCATTTCTATAAGTATTTTATGAATGGGAAAAGCTCATTCATAAACATTCACTTTCTGTTATAATTCCCTCTCCATATATGTATTCATATCTGATATTCTTAACTCCACAGCTGAGCTATAAGCTTTGTGAGGACATCATATGTCTGTTTTCATTTTAGTATAAAATTAGGATTATGTGTTGTTTACATAAAGTGTTGAATTAAAAAGTGAATTGATTGGCTAGCATATTGATTGAATTGACAGCAAAATAGGCCACTCATCTTGTGTATTTAAATAAGTAATTAAATACCTTTGACTAGCATACTTTTTTGATAGATAGTTTGGGTGGCTAATGATTGGATATATTTTAGATGTAGTAAAACTGGCACTAACAGATGGTTAGACAAGTAAAGGCACTGCCAAGCCTGAGTACTGAAGTTCACACCCCAGGGCCTTTATAGTTGGAGAAAACTGACTTATATCAGCTCTCCTGATACCCTCTCTGTCTCTGTCTCACCTCTCTTTGTTTGCATCTGTCTTTCTCTTTCTTCGTAAACACACACACACACACACACACACACACACACACACACAAATAGATAGATGATAGATAGATAGATAGATAGATAGATAGATAGATGATAGATAGATAGATACTTGCTACTTTTGTATATTTTGCATATTTGACATTTACTGAGTCCCTAATGAAGAAACGAGTGGCTCATTATACTGTAAGGTCCATGAAGAAGACCCCACTGGAGTCTCAGGAGTTCGAGCACCCAAGGAATCACGAGAGACCATCTTGATGTAATATACATGAGGGACATTTATTCATGGAGCTCCACGGGACGACACCCAACCCATGCAAGAGGTGGAAGAGTCGACCACGAGGCTTGAAAATTAGAAGTTTATATAGTAAATGGAGTGAGGGGTTGGGAAATTGGCGTGGTTTCACATGATTGGCTAGTTCAAACATCAGCAAGAGGCCTAGGTAGCAGCTTGAGGTAATAGCTAACTCTAAGAGACAAGGGGGCACCAGGATGGCCAGTTTTTCATCCTGGCCAGTTCTTCAATACTTTTGTTCTCTTTCTCCTTTTCTCTTTGTCTTATGCCTCCAAGCCATGTTCCCATGTATTCATAATTTTTTTAAGTACCTGTAAACCTTACATAAGCTGGAAACAGAAAAAGAAGTCTGGTTACTTTGTTGTGAATTTTCTCATATATCCTACTTCGCTGGAAGCACACTGAATTGTTGTAATTTCTAAGTATCACTTAGGCCAGCAGTATAACCCACCTCTCTCTGTTATACAAAGCTACATTTTATTATTTTTTGAATTTGGTTGGAGAATAATGGGTATTCCTAAAATCATCATTGATAAATCACCCACTTAGAAATGCCCAATATTCTCTTCATGTTCTAAGCAAATGCTCCGTCCTTAGATACTGAACATTGAATTACGTGCAAAGCAAGGTCCTTGAGTTTCTTTTGTGTTCTTTTCCTAAGCATCAGATTTGGTGCGGCACCATCTTCCTGGTAGCATGCCATTCTTTGCTTTTGGAAGGACAAGGTGTTTGTGTCTGAGAAATAATGGTGTCTTGACTTTAAACGTCCTCTGCTTGACCCTAAAGGTGACTCAGACAGTGTAATATTACAGGATGCTGAGTTAGTATCCAAGACAAACACTTTTCAAGTCAGAGATGAGCTGGAACCCTACTGTTCACATTATAAATTCATCCCAGGGGCCTCTGGGATAGGAAAACAATTATTCCTTAGTTTAGCTTTACCTCCTCCCTAAAGGCTTTCTGACTTTTTAGCATATGTAAATAAATATGTTATCATTAAATTTCAGACTAACAGAATGTAAAATAGAAACTGAAACATACATTGGGATACATACCTGTTCATTGTGAGTCATTGGTATACAGAAGTAAGCAAGCAAGCAAGCAAGCAAACAAACAAACAAAAGGCCTTTCTTTGTTATGAATTGTGATGATTTGCTTGAAAGTTCAAAGTAATAGAGGCTTGACAGCAGTGTTCACTATTAAATAAAAACTGTACACACTTGCACATGCATGAGTACACACACACATACACACACACACACATAAACACACAAGCATAAATTTATCTTAAAGCAATAGCAGATGTGACTAAGGTTCAAAGCCCCACAATCTACAGTGACAAGCTGGCGACCAACAAGAGGCAATACGTTAACCTTGTTCTGGAACGTGTCTGGTTCAACCCAACTCAAGCTGAGTTAACTTAAATTCTAAAGGTGAATAATTGTGCCCCATCTCAAGCAGTCAGGCACAAAGCCGTCATCTTCACTCCCAGACTTTTTTTCTATGTCAAGTCTTCAACAGATTAGTTATAGCCCAACAGCCTTAGGATATGGAACCAGCTTATTCTTCCTATAGACTCTAATGAAATCTCATCTGGAAGAATTATCACAGATAGACCCAACATGTCTGAGAAACTGTCTAGATAACCCATGTTCCTAGTTATTAGATAAAATTAATTATTACAAGAGGAATGGCTTATTACCATGGCTAGCTTCTGAATATTTATATACAGATTTATATATGTAATTTATCAATTTAACTACTCATGTCTCTGTATATATTTGTCCCAACACAGTAAAGAGCTCTTAGCATTTATGTAGTATTTGGGAAACACCTGTCATTCTGTTTACATATATAGCCTCATTATTTTTTTTTCAAGACAATCAGTCAAGTATCAGCTACTAACTTCTAAATTTTAGGAAATAACTAATTCAGATACAATCCATTGTCATAAAACTTAAAATTTCCCTAGCTGATATTGGAATATAGACAATTTCAGACTAGTAAGATGGATCAGCATATACAGGTGCTTGCTGTCAAGGCTGATGACCTGAGTTCAATTCCTGGAGCTCTTGTGGTTCAAGTAGAAAACCAACACCCACAAGATGTCCTCTGACCTTTGCATCAGCACAATGGCACACACACACATATGTGAACTCACACATTCACAAATAAAGTATAAATGAATAAGTGTTCAAAATTAGAATACAGAAAACCACAGCTTTTGAAAATACAGAGAAAAAGGTGACTCTGTGTTGCCCATCACCAACTGATACATCTACAACATGACTCCTGCATCTAAGTCTCAGACATCCTGGAGGAAGGCACAGAAAAACCACAAAAACAGGAAGACTGCATTAGATTTTGTCTCCTGGAGATTGCAGAGAAGCTACAGCTATGAAATCTGATCAAGACCTAAATAAGACCTGAACAAAGACAACACACATAGACACGATCACAAGGAAGGGCTTCAACCCTAGACAAAGAAAGAACTGCAGGCAAATAAGAAATTTAGACAGCAAGAGAAATAGGTTTTTTTCTGGAGAAGAGCTTCTAAATTGGTTATATACCAGTTCTGAAATCATAAAGCGCGCGCGCGCGCGCGCGCGTGTGTGTGTGTGTGTGTGTGTGTGTGTGTGTGTGTGTGTGTGTGTGATAACAAAGAAAAAGAGACCATGAATTTCAGAGGGAACAAAAGAGGGTGTGGCAGAGATTGAAGGGAGGAAATGGAATGGGTAAATGGGTAAAATGGTGTAATTCTGTTTTAACTTTAAGGTGGTTTAAAAACTTAGAATAAAAACCTATTTGATAACAAAATTTTACATTCTGTATTCTACTGCACACACATAATCATGTCACCCAATGTAGGCATTGTATACAGGATCTGAATATTTGAATGTAAAACTCCTATTTTGAGGGAAACCCATTTACAATAATGTTATTTTAGAACAACAACAACAAAAAATCATTTAGAAAAAAGCAGGGCTTAGCTGTGAAAAAGTAAAGACAAAATGTTAAGACAGTGTCCATGAGAACAGTGCACTGGGTAAACTCATGTCTGTTCTGATACAAATAAATATTCTTTAATCCAGAGTTCAACCTTCATTTTTCTATAGGAATTCTAAATCATATCTAACTATAGCTTCTATGTAAATATCCTTAAAAACCTCTTCTTCGGGGCTGAAGAGATGTCACTATGGTTAGGAGAACTTGTGTTCTTCCAGAGGACTAGAGCTCAATTCCCAAACCCCATGTCAGAGAGCTCACAGTCACCTGTAACTTCAGATCCAGGGACTCCTATGCACTCCTCTGGTTTCCAGGAGCCACATGAGTATTCATATAGTCATACACAGATACATGTACTCAAATTTAAATTTAAAAATTTGAAGGTATTTTATGATATAGTTTTTGAGTTGTTGGTTTGTTTGTTATTTTTCCCCCAAATTTCCAATCTGTGACTGTTTATTAACATGAAAAATACCATGGGAAAAGCCTTAGTTCGTACATCTAATAAGCCTGCTTATTTGGTCTTCCCTGATGTCTGTACCTCCACCTTCCATAAATCGGGGTGTCTTTTTCTTCATTCCACCTTGTGGGGAAGATAATTTGAAGGGCCACAGGAAGTTATTCTCTTCCTTGAAGCATTTTTCAACTGTACAGATCTCATAAATTAGATCCTCCATGCAGATGATGCCAAAATTTACCAGGAGATGGACCAATCAAGGAATTATCTGTCAAGGCAATTTGCCTCTTACTGATTTTGCTGTAGCCTTGCTTGTAGAAGAGCATTTACTGACTTCAGGTTAGTGTAGCCCCACAATACTCAGCATGTTACTTGAAGACTTGTTGAGCTTAACAAAGGTGCTTCTGAAGATATTTCGAAGACAAAGAAGTTGCAATACCTTGCTCACATTCAGCCTTACTCCACTGGTACCTTGGATTATGATGATAAATGCCAATTTTGGTTCTGCCAGCACATAGAAGTCCCAGCTTCCCTTGCCATCCTAGCCATCCAAAGAATCTCAGTCTGTTCTCCGCTCATAGATAAGCTTCCTCCTTGCCTTACACAAACTGCTGTGCAAACTTCTTCCACAGGTAAACCTTCAACTCTGCAAAATTCCTTCACTTTTTCTAAAGGGTTTCTGGCACAGCAGGAGTTTTCTCTTTCTTCTCTGACACAGCCTCCACGGCTCCAGCTGGGGGAAAAAAAAAGAGTTTTGTTTTGTTTTGTTTTGTTTTGTTTTGTTTTGTTTTGTTTTACGTGGATGCAGATATCTATGTTGTAGACTTAGTGACATTTTAATGTGTTGGAAAGAATATGATGTACTAAGCATACATGAGTTTTGTTGTCATTGGACTCTAATTTCAAGCTTCTATTGAAGAACCAAGGAGAAAAATCTACAACAGAATGTGTTTGTTATGTAATTATGCCAGATATAAATTGTATTTATTTACCTGTCCCAAGATTATTTGTGGCTATTAAGTTTATATGTAATAATTATCTAACATAGATCACTTCTCTATCCTTGATATGACATATTATAAAAACCAATAGAGACATTGGCTTTTATCAATAACACAGCAACTGGTACTAGCCTCATCTTCCCAAGTACATAATTAAATAAAATTTCTGAGGTATATTGTTTTCAAATGTTAGACAAGAGGCAATATAAGACCATAATTTCATGAGAAGGTAATTAGAGAACACTAGCCCAAAATTGCTCAACAGCTTTGCACTAACCTTCTCTAGAACATAGCATGGTGAGAATATAAACTCAGAAAGATGATTTGGTGAAGAAAACAGCAAATCAGAATTTAAGGTTCAATGAGTGTCTGGAATTTGCCATTCATTAATCAGAACAAAATGAACACCGTGAATATTACCACCCTATTTCAAGTTTTTGATAAACGGTAGTCAAATCATGTGCATCTCAAGGTAAGACCCTATAGAGTGGATAAAAGTGTGAGTTAACTTCCTATGGAGGAGCTGTGGCCAAAGCAATGCCTGGATTTCACATAGGACTACAAATACTTGTATGTCATCAACAGAATAGATGGAAATTAGCATGCAGATAAAAGAGTCAATAGAGACACCAGCAAAAGTTTTGAATAGAGGATTATTAATTTGGTCTTCCGGGTGAGGCTATATTAGATTCAGCTCACTAAAACTTTAAATAACTCTCTTAAAAGCATTTTGATTTACAATTGCAGTAGTTTGAATGAGAATGGCCCAATGAGCTCTTATATTTAAATGTTTGGTCTAGTTTGTGGAACTGTGTCGGAAGGATTAGGAGATGTGGCCTGGTCGGAAGAGGACTGTCTGGCACTGGAAGGGTGTTGGATTTTGAAGTTTCCAAAGCCCACACTATTTCTTGTTGAGTCTCTCTGCCTTCTGCTTTATGAATCAAGATGAAAACTCTCAGTTAATGCTCCAGCACCATGCCCGCCTGCTTGCTTCTGGGCTCTTTACCATCATGGTCATGGACTTGAACTCTCTGAAACTATAAGACCTGAATGATGTCTTTTTTTTTTTTTTTTAATTTCTTTTGGTACTTTATCATTGCATAGAAAAGCAACTAAGACAACAAGCAAACAAATTTTCTGATGGAATGTAACTTGAAAGAAGAGAAAAATAACAAAATCCAAAGTCTCAACAATCGAGAAACTATAATAAGACCCAATATACTATTCAAACTCATTAAATACATGAAGAAGAAAGAAGATGTAATCCATGATTAAAGGGATAGATGGATACCGATCTTGCTATACTGGAATTATCAGATAAAAGCCTCAAAAAATGATTAAAATTATCAAGGATTCAAAGAAAACAGTATGAGAGGAAGTGGAATATCTCAGCCAAACCACAGAGACTAAAGATAAAGATCAAAATAAAATAAAATTATTAAACAGAAAATGTCTGAGACAAAAATTATATATTACTTATTTAGCATTAAAGTCAAAAGAAACTACAAAAAGAATAGCTAACTTGAGGAAAGATGTGATTCAATCTCTTTCGGGAACCACATTAAAAAAAGAAACACTTCTAAACTTCTTTTAGATGTTACTATAACCACGAAAAAAATTCAGGTAAAAATATTTAACTAAAGAAAATTAAGGCTCCATACGCCTCCTAAATATGTGTAAAATGTAGTAAGGATTTACTATCAGGTTGAATCTAGGCAGTTTTATGTACTAGCTTAAAAACAGTAATGAACTGTAACAAAATAAGGTTGACATCAGGACAAACTCAAAGTTGGATTCATATTTTTTTAATTTTTCCAATGTTCTAAATTTCATTAACAAAAATAAGAGAAAAAAAATAATCCAGCCATCTCAGCAAATATAGAAAAATTCTTGAAAATGTTTGCATTCATTCTCAATCATAAAAACAGGAATAACAAAAATAGGAAGAGCATAGATATAGGAGGAGGGCCTATCAGTTAAGTGCAGTGGTCCCCACCTGTAATCCTAGCACCTGAAGACTTGAAGGAGGGGGATCACAAATTCAGTGCCCAGTTGGGCCATAGTTAGGCTCTGTATTAAGGAAAAAAAAAATCTCTTTAATGTAAATAACAAAAACAAGACAGTCTATAAATTCTGCTTACCCTTTTGCTTTTATCAGAATGTGTAGTCAGAGAATACTCAATAAAATAAAACTAGAAAGTGAACAGATATAAAAGACCAAATGTCTTATATTTGAAGACAACTGATGATGTTCATAGAAAATACCAAAGATGCCACTAAAGACCAAAGCTATAACTTACAGGTAAGTTACAAAAAATTGAGGTTCATGTTAGTGAGACTTTCTGGGTATGGCTTCTGATGTTAACATAATTACCCAAACATGAGCTAAACAAGGATAGTACCAAACTGGATTCAGAAAAGCCCACCAGACCTCAGCCCTATCCAAAATAAAAACTATAGGCAACTGAAGAAACCTGAGAGCAGGGGAGGTATTTTTCTTCAGAGAAGAGCACAGCAATTGTTTATACAATCCAAATGGCTAGTCCCCAAACCATACTATGAGTAACATTGTATGAATTCAACAGGCTATAATTAAAAGATTTTATATATATATATATATATATATATATATATATATATACACACTTGAAGGTCAGTGGAGTGCAGAGAGGTATATAGAAGGGTTTGATGGGAGAAAATGGAAAATAGAAGTGTTGTAATTACTTGACATACTCAACAGAAATTAAGAGCAATAAGAAATTGAAATGCACAACTTTAGTAAACATATCTTTGTCTCAACTATAGTTTAGAGCTCACTCACCAATTCTCTCAAACATTACTGGGTAGATATACTCACCTGATTTGAACTGGTCTAACAGTACTTTACAAAGATAAAAGTATTTTCTCTATTGAGCTCTAGATACTTATCCAAAGAAAACATTGAGGCAAGTAAATGTGGAAGTAGCCCAGGGGCTAGAAAGATGGTGACACTGGGGTGGCTCAGTCAGAGAAGTGCTTCTCCCCTAGGCATGCAGATTTGAATCCCAACACCCAGAATCTGTTCACAAAAACCAGGTATAGCACTAGACATTTGGGATCCCAGAGCTAGAGAGGATCCCAGAGGCTCAGTACCTACCCAGTCTAGCTAGTAAGTAAGTTCTAGGACATTGAGAGGTCCTATCTCAAAAACGGTGGAGAAAAACTGAGGAAGATATTCAATACCAACCTATAATCTACACACACACACACACACACACACACACACACACACACACCCCTATGCACCTGTGTATATTCATACAATTACATCGCACATAAAAAACCTTTAATTCTGTAAAGTATTCATCAAATAGTAAAAGTTATAGGAAATCAAAATCTATCTAAATAAGAGATTATAAGGGGGTTAGAATATGTTATATGCTATTACCTCAATAGAAAATTATGTAACAGGTAAAAGGAATTACTGATACATGGAACTTCACTGCAGTTTTTAAAACAGTATTTTGCATGAAAATAAAAAGCTAAAGTATGCAGTTTCATTCACATTACAAGAACAATTAGAGTATTTAAAATAAACACATGACAAAGACCCAGAATATTTAGTCATGTTTGGTGGCAGAAAGAGAGTGAGAGTGAAGGAAACTTTTTGAAATGTGCTTATTCTATCTTTGATATATACATGTAATGACTAAGGGCAGGCAATGTCACATTTAGGAAGCTACTTTCTCTAAGCCCAAGTACTTTTGTCTACATAAGACCTGTATCAGTCAAATACTGTGATCGTAAAAGTAATCAATAGAGAACATGAGGTCCAGAACATGCAAGGTGTTCCGTAAATATGTGCAGAGTGATATTATTTCTAGGAAGAATCATACATAATGATTTTTCCTTGCAAAGAACTACAGCCAATATTGAGGAAACAACTCAACAGGAATGTCAGTGGTATCATTTTTTGTTCATAATGGATGGGAAAATTATTTTTTCAATATTGATTTCTATTCTGAGTGAAACTAAAGCAGGCCGATTTGTCCAATTTTCAGAGAGATTTAGGTAGTGTTGAATGAATTCACTGGGAGAGGGAAAATGCAAGTGAACACATCTCCCAGGGTGACCTCTATCTTTGTCAAACTCAAATCAGGCCCTGTGGCTATTTCTCAATGTCCATTTGACAGGGTCCATCCACAACAGTCATACTTAGCAGAAATTCATTAACCTGGGGACCTTTCCCCTTTGGGGTAATATCTTCTCAGTCTGTAGAAAGCATTCTCATTTCTTGAAGAACAACATTATATGAACTTCCTCCTTGAAGCCTTTTCCAGCTTTGCAGTCTGCAATTATCTCTATATTGTCCCGCTCTTACAACAGTTTCCTACTGTTCCTATAATAAAACCATCACCGTCCATTTAACAATACAGCAATTTGGGTGCCTTCTTTATCCCCTATTGGATTGTAGACTGTTCTAGAGAAAAAAAGCTTCTTTATTTTCCACACACATCATCACTCCATGGTTTTCTTTTCATGGATTTGCCAAGTAAATGCAGGAATAATTTTAAATAGAATAGTTAACAATGAGAGAGAGAGAGAGAGAGAGAGAGAGAGAGAGAGAGAGCAAAATTAGAAGTAAAAGGATATTATTTTTACATATTGGTTTTTGATAATGGCCAATTCATTGGCCAATTCTGTTTTAGCTGCATCATTTGATTTAGATAGTGGTCTTGTTGAACAGTGAGAGCACAGACAGAAATGAGGAGGCAACTCTACAGTAATGCAGGAACATGGCAGAAAATTGAAGAAGGTGACTATAATAAATTGAAATTGAGATACTATGTGGAAGGAGCCAGGGTTGTAGCAACAGCTGTTCTCTCAAGAGTTCATAAGTTTCTGATCAACTCTGCTAATCCGTATAACAATCAGGAAGGATCTACAGTCACACCTTTTCTACAACTGAAGAAAGTGAGACAGTGAAATCAAGCATTTTCCCAAGGCCAATATAAGATGTGGATTCAGTTAGAACCTAAGTAGAAGTTTATGGAGGCCAGAGTCTGTCTCTTCAGTCAGAACAACCCAGGTCACAAGAAATGAACTGACTGTGTGCAAGGGTGCTCACTACGGGTAGAGCAGTTTTAACCAGCCAGTGTGTCTCACTGTCTCAGTCAAATTGAATTGCTAAAAAAGGAATTTACCAGGGATACAAGATTTTTCCTAGTATCGAATCAAATTCTGATTATTCAAACCTTCAACATGCCCAAACCTCCTAATCCCAAATAGTTCCACTAAAGACCAAGTATTCAAATAGGTGCCTGATGAGGGCCATTCTCATTTAAACCAACATACTAAGTATTAGGATATGAAATGTATTTCATTATGATATATTTATATTCAAGTATAATTATATCTTTCTCTTACTTGCCTATTATAATTTCTTTACTTGGCCATCTTCCCATGTTTGTCTCTTTCTCTCTCCAGATAGTCACCATTTAGCTTTTTGTCAGAATGGTCTCACACACAGAGACACACATGCACATGCATGCACACATGCACACACATTTCCATACTCTGTAAGGGGAAAGATGCAATCTTTCCTTCTCTTTCCCATTCCTTGCTCCATGAGTTCCGTTAGCCTTTTCTTCCCTCTCATGGCACTGAGTAATTTTTAACCTGAAATAAAATATAGCGCTTACCTTAGTATATGATGTGGAATTGAGCTCATCTGTGCAAATCCTACTTTTTGTGAGTCGTGTGAAGCCACTGGTTAACAGGAAACCCAGAGTCTAATTGCACTGTAGAAGCTGTAGGAGCAAGCACTATACCTAAAGGCAGGTCCAAGAGAAGGCTCTTAAAGTGCTCCCTGTGTCTCACTCAGTTCACCTGTTTTTGTCTGGGGACAAAGAAAAGAGGAAAGAGAGGATTAAAAATGGCACTTCCTTTGCCATGTGCTATTTAACAGGGCTTCTCCAGTGTGTCTCCTTTTGCTTGGTCTTCCAACTGACATACAGGTTTTACTCCTTTTATTTTAAAAATATGAAAATGAGCTAGAAAGGCCTCAAGGAGAGCTAAAGTATCCTCTCCCTGTTCTCAACATCAGCAGCACATGGGGCTGGGGCGGGAGGGATATGGGGGCAGGGAACCTAGCCAGCTGACTCTGACTTCCTCTCTGATAACAGGAGCTCTGGCTTTGTTGAATTAATTTTATTAAAATGCAGTCACTAGCTATCATCTCCCTTCAAGCCCAAAATGTCTTTCACCACAAGGCTCTAAGATTAGCATATTCATTGAATCCCAAATTCCTGGAGAAACTGAGGGTTCCCACTGTTTGTTCCCTTACTGAAGGGTCTGTAAGTTTTGTGGAACAATAATCATTGTTTACTAATTACATAGTGCCATCAGCAGCTTTTGTCCAGTTGGCTCTTTCCCGTTTTTGTTTTTGTTTTGTTTTTTTCCCCTGCAAGGAAGCCATAGGCCTCTTCTCTGTGTTGGGTGAGGCTAACAGTAAATAACAACTCACCACTTACTGATGGAGGCAGAGGAAAGCAGGATTCCAAGCCCAGCCTTAGATATGTATGGAATTTAAATTTAGCTTGAGCTTCATGGGACCATGTCGCAAACAAACAAGCAAAATCAACAGCAACAACCAAAACTCTCTCGAAATGGCTTCTTGAAGCTAGAGGTAAAAGTATCATATAGTCAAGTACATGCCATCTAAGCTAGGGGGAAGCTTACAGTGTTTTAGATGGTTGGCTTACTGGCATTGGCAGAATCCTTGAAGAGGATGCTGAGCATCCCTGAAGATGTTTTAGTCCACACCTGTCACTTAGAACATTTATCTATTCAGTAACAGCCTGAGCAAAGGCCTGAGTGAAATCATGTTTATGCAACATCATAATGTTTACTTTGGTAAACATTGTAAGACTCCATAATTTTCATAGTTTTCAGTGGAGACAGAGAGTGAAAAGGAGACTACACGGCTCCTAAGAGACTAGACAAGAGTTAGATCTCGCAGTGGTTCTCAGCCAGAGTGTAGTGACTCAGAGTGCTGGGCAAAGAGCAAAGTAGCCATGTAGGATTTTCATAGAGACAAGCTAATTTCGGCAGCTTTTCTAAAACAATAAAATAAAACTCAAAGAACATTTAAAAAATATTTAGGATTTAGAAAAACACAACCGAAATGTTAATATCTACTACATTCCTTGTTTGCCGAACTTTGTTACAGCTTTGGTGTTTTTGACAAAAGGTTCCTGGGGTTCTGTTTTCAGGAATGTTAAGTTTCATTGGGAAATGCACAGCCTAAAGAGTCAGACATCAGAGGAAGAATCTCTTCTCACTTGCTCATGGACTCCACAAGAAAGGACTCACTTGTCTTCTGAAAGTCTGTTTGAAGTAAATGCTCCAACTGCCTACAGAGTTTTCCCTCATGATATAACCAGATTTCATTTGGGAAATGTGTTTGCTCATTCATGGGAAGAGAATAACTAGTTTCCAAGGCATACTGACTTACATGCAAAAAAGGAAAGAGAGAGAGTGAGAGAGAGAAAGAGTGAGAGAGAGAGAGAGCCCAGTAATGATACAAGGTGATTCAATGACTCACAAAAGAAAAAAGAAAAAAAAGCAAAGAACTCCCCCCCCCCCCAAATGGAAATGACACACTGGAAGTGTGCTTACGTGTTAGGTTTGGAAGGGATAAAGGAGTTAAGAGAATATTGCTTCCTAGAATTAGTCCATAGTGTCCTCAGAGGCAGATTTTGCAGTGGATGGAGGAAGAAGTCCAGGTAAAGCAGCCCCTGCTGGCTGTAGCATGAAGATCATCTGAAACAGCACCTTAGGGAGGGATCTGACATTCACTGAATCACCCACTGTTTTCTTTTCTTAGCTGAAGGAGAACTGTCATGGGTCTTCTCAAAAATCTAGAGAAAAAGAGAAAAATAAAATCTATCCTGTCCTGCTCAGAAAGGCTTAGTCTCACTGGCATCCAAGTGACTCTTGGATAGGCTTCTTGGTACTGATAGTAATTAAATATTCTTGCCTTTGATTTCACAAACAGATGCTCTGCCTGAAGAGGGGACAGTACTTTCAAAGCATAAGGTTGGAGTTGTTGTTCCAAAGGCTTCTGATCACAGATATATATTTGCCTTGGTTCACCATCATCTTATTCCTTTCCTGCAAGAAATCACAGAATTAATGAAATCAGAATTTATACATGTGAATACATTGTCATTTAAACTCCTAGCTTTCTTACTAATGAGTCCAACTATAATCAAACTCAGATTTCAAGACAACAATATAAACATTTTATATACTTACAAAGTTTTAGTTCTGTATTAAATTATTGGAAAGTGAGTTAAAATGGATGAAGAAACATGAGAGAGCGAGGGCAGAAGCTCGAAGCATGGCACTGTGTCTTTGTTTGCCACCTACAGCTCCAATAGATCTTTTTTGCTTGCTTGATTCCACTTGTGCCAACCACCCTGAAGTTACACGGCAATGAAATGCATCTGAGAAACACCACATGTTCTTTTTTCCCCCTAAGACAATAGCACAAGTTGTGGAGTTCTGTCCCTTATAAAAGAGTGAACAGCAGTTGTCCCATGTGCCTTTCAATAACTAGTAAGATTAACCCCAGGGAAACCTCTTGTAGCTTGGACATTGATTGCTCTTTCCCATCTAGACTGTTTCTATTTGAGGAGACCCAGACCCATTTTTAAAAGGCAAGAGTATGCAGGAGAGGTCAGGAAATGTGGTCTGCTTTTCTTCTCTAGAATTCCCTAGCACAGGGCTGGTCTCTCATGAAGTCAAGTTGGGAATTGAGGCCACTGCCAAGAGACTTTAGTATCTAAAAATGCTTTATTTAAAGACTTCTGTACTTTAATTTAGAGAGTTCTGTGTTTTGTGTCTTGCTTCACCTTACCTGAAAATTACCTTAAAGTCCCATTCTGCTTCACTGTTATCGATCCTTCCACAGTCTTCTTGTGTTATCCTGGAAACTAAATGTCTGAAACCAGGCAGCAAAATTAAATGGACGAGTTAACAAATGACAGATGCTGGATAAATGGAATTAAGGTTATTAAGGCTCCAAAATGAACCTTTTCTCATTTACCTTCTCTTCTGTCTTCTGAAGCTATCTATGTTGAAGGACTCCATGTTTGCTATGATGTACAAGAGACTCTTATTACAGCTACATTTTTATTGATCTGATTACTCTTTGTTTTATTAAAATGAGATAGGTGTGGGGTAAGGCTATTAAGATTTTAAATCTCTTTTAATATCAGAAGTCAAAGAAATACCAGTCAATAACATAAACTTTTATGGGGTAAGCTGTTCCATACAGAATTGGGATTTGATCTGACTTAAAACAACTTTTTGTAAAACAACATGGAAGAGGGCAGTTATGTAGTCTTATCTCTAAGTTGGACATTCACATGGCATCTAGATACAGCTCATTTCTGTCCTCAATGATGGACCAATACATATCCATTGAGCCATGTTGCTTCTACATGACCAATACACAGATAGTTAGTTAATAAACATGAGTGTTTGTTGAAGACCATGCAGAAGCTGGGTTTGGGGTATATATTGGCAAGTAGAAAGATTAAAATTTAAGAGATACTTTAAAAGTAACTAAGAGAGCCTTCACTATGATAACAGTGGATTGTATTGAATTCTGAACAAATGAAACTGTTCAGTAGAACATACTAAGACTGAAACCAAGAGGAATACATATGTTCTTTAATTACACATTGGACTAAGCATATCATTGGTACTAGCCAACAAACCTTTATGAAATAACAAATTAAATTCAGTTATAGATTGACAGGATAGGATAGTTAAAAATCTAAAATAAAATCAACAATTTGTTATAGTCATAGACTATCCTTCACTGATGGATTTTGGTGCCAGTAGCAGGTTTTCAAACCAAGTTCCTTTTACTTCTGGATACTTGTGCTACAATTATCTATTAAGTAGTACCGGCAGCAGGTATTACTTTAAAGATTATCAAATTGCAGCAAATATATATTAAACACATCCTATTAAATGACTCAGTTTTGGTTTGTTTGTGTGCAGTAAG
The DNA here is from genome assembly GCA_902729485.2 of Mus minutoides. Lineage (NCBI taxonomy): Eukaryota > Metazoa > Chordata > Mammalia > Rodentia > Muridae > Mus > Mus minutoides. The sequence goes on along the minus strand of LR749927.1, from coordinate 493,107 downwards.
AAATTTGTTTAAAGTTTTGGTTTATAGTCCTTAAAATACTTCTGCATGCATTACATGTAATGATTCAAAAGCACTGTGAATAAAAGCAATGAAGGTACTAACAAAAATTAAGAAAATCCACAACTACATAGCAAGAAATGGTTCAGATCACATGAAATGATTCAATTGTGATAATAATTTCCTTTCCCTTCAACAATTTCTATTTTGTTACATTGTTAGACATTTTTGATATAATATTATTATTATGCCATTCCCCCTTTTGTTTGCTTTTTTATGGAATACACACACACACACACACACACACACGCACGCACGCACACACACACACACACACACACACACACACACACACACACACACATATATATACCTGAATACCTCATAGGAATATCAAATGTTATATGTTTAAGTTGTGTGAACTTACTCATGAGTTTCATATTCAGTAATATGGTCATACAAAACCAAATGTGGAAAACTATAAATATGCCTGGTGAGTCTCAAGCAAAGAGAATGTTAACTTTTCATTAAGCGATGAATGTCAGCACCATATCACAAATGGAGTGATTCATAACAGAGCACATTGTACCTAGCCCTGTGGTATGGTAATCATGCCAGAAATCAATGTAAGCGTTTTCAAAAAAGCCAATATCATGGTCTTTTTAAAAAAGCTCCTGATTATCTTCTTTAATTATTAACTCTGTGGATTTGTTTGCTTGTTTTCAATGCTCATATGTTTAGATCTGTTTCAAAGAAGACCCTAAAATTCTTGATCTACAGAGGGGGTCATAAAGCCAACAAAGAAGCATCTCATAAAAGACAAAACTACTTATGGCACCTCCTGCATAATTTTAAAAAGCATGGTATTCAAATTATGGCTCAAATCTACATCAAGTTCTACATTTTGAATGAGAGGCACCTGTGTATTAGAGGGAACATTCATACTGTACCTACCACCAAACTCAACAACCTGAAACCCAACAAATAGAAGCTCTTGCTTTAGCCACCACTGCACAAGGCACACATTTCTCTTCAGATCTGCTTACTGGGAACCAAGGCATCAGCTGTTGATTGGTATATGCAGTCAACAGCTGATGAAGTTAGATGAATCCATAAATTAACAATTTTTACTATGGCTAGAACATCAGGGAGAATATCACCAACAGTATTACTAGCAAAGGAAGAGTTTCTTGTGTAGTCTAAAGAAGGAATCAGGCTCAGTTCGAAAGACATTCTGTCTCTTAGAAGGGAAGGGGTATATTTTCAACAGAAGTACTTATTTGTTGAAAAGATTTTTATTTCACAAGTTAGCCTTTAAAATTTGTCTATGATATTCAAAACTAGACATAGTTTAGAAAGTGAGCCAGTCCATCTTATGTACAATCTAAACATAAAAATATTCAGCAATTATTTTTTAGATTTCAAATATGCTCCCCATTAATGCTATTTACAAGGCTCACTAGATTCCATGCGATGCAAGTGATACTCAGAGGACCATGCCCCTGCGAAGAGTGATGTTGTTTGCAGGATCCAAAACTAAATCAGGTTCTTTACATTAATTTAGCATGTATATCCAGAAACATAGTTGTAGATACACATCAACCTTTTCTTTATGTAGTAATCTATATGATAATGCCAGGAATAGACCATATTTTATCCTCTCCCATTCTTTGATAATTTAGTGGGAGGACACCTTTCCCTAGCTGTCAAGAAAATACATTCATTCTCAAGGTGATTTAATCACAGGTACCTAGATCGTAGCAACCATCAAGAATGTGTGTTAGCAGATTCTGGGGAAGACATTTGTAAATAGAGAACTGAATGTCATCCTTCACATCAACTATAATGTACTAAACTAAGTTGTGCATAAAACTGACCTATGAGATATTAATTTTTTTGTTGATAGAGCAGAGGGGCTTAATGAAAGTTACCACTGACATATTCTGTGAAGTACAGAAATTCCTCTAAACTCTCTAAACCTTATAAAGTTGACATTATCCTAGTTTTTATTGATACTGTTTTACAATGAAAGACAGAAACTTAGTAGGAATAACTTTTATGCAGCCACTTGGATACCTGGTGTTAAAGCTGGTGACTCTGAAGCTATTGTTTTGACATAACTATGTAGCTCTTTAAATGATGCTCTCAGCACTTCATGATCCACATGCCCTCTCTAGACAGACAGGGGAGCTAGTTCTGACATGCTGAAGAGTGAAAATCATAAGCCGTGAGCTTCAACCTTCAAGCTTTTGTCAAGTGAAAAAAATTCAATTTCAGCACAAATGGCCTTGGTTTCTAAATCCATTGTCAGAAAAGGGAAATGGGTCTCAAATTGAATTCAGTGGCTTCTTACTGCCCATAAACAACAGCATCTAGATTGAAGGAAAACTTACAGTTGTAGCCTTTAAGATGAATGATCTTGATGATCAAGTGGATTCAATTAGGAGGTACCTAGGAGACAAGAAGAGACAACCTCAGTGTGAAGCTGTGAGGAGTTTTCAGGTACAATTAACAAAGACCAACAGACTATTGAACATTCAGGGAAAGGAAAAGTAAAAAAGAGGAAGCCTACTAAAGCTACACTTGCTCCTCCCCTTCCTTTCTGCAAATATGTATGCAGCTCTGCTCCAAGATGATGCATTTTCCCTCATAGTCTCAGGAAAAATTGGCCCAGCTGATCATGGACTGCACCCTCTGATGGCATAAGGCTAAACAAACTTTGCTTCATTTTGACAGCAATGAAAATGTCTAACACAGCCTCCCTCCTCTATGCTGTCTTTGACCACCCCTCTGCTCAAGGCTCACCTCCAATGTTAATACCTGTACCTTGGCAATGTTGATCGCTACTTTATTACCTTCAAGACTCTCCCACTCCATTCTACTAAGTTCATGTTAGTGGGCTTTGTTAAATGTCTCCTTAGATCCCATTAGCCCATCTAATAGAGCAGACCTCCTCAGAGAGAATGTCATGACCACTAAGGAAAATGTTTCTTCCCTCTGTATATCCCTTATCCATCTGTTCTAATGGACAAGTTCAGTTGCTATTTTCTGTAACATAACAAAATGTGAGCTCCAAATCCTCAGAGATTCCAATATTCACACTTCCATCTGTAAAGTGCAACCATGCCATGGCTAAAGGGGAAAAAATTCTAGTATCCCCAACATGTTTATGTCTGATCATATTATCCATTGGCTGGAAAAATTCACTTTGCAAACATTTAAGTTTCCTATGGATAGAGACCAACACTGTCTGATTTACTGACACAATGTGAAAAGTACTTGTAAAGCAAGAGTTCAAAAGATAGAAATTTTATTCAATAGCTGGAAGACTGAGTTGATAAACGTAAGGATGAATGGCAGGCCCTTGGCTGAACATTCTACTCCTTCCTTCTCTACCACACATACCATGTGGACCATGTTTATAAAAGCCCTAGTAAACCTCTCATTGTTGCCTGCTATACCACTATAGACTGGAGAAGGCATAGAGTTATTTGTGCTCAGAGATAAGCACTAGAGAAACCTGGAAGGTTAGATACACAAGATTGTGCCTTCACACCAAGGGATGCATAACCTGTTATCTTCCCAGCAGGCTGGGAGTGAATGTGGTTAATAGCCTGGTGACCTATGCAGTATCTTTATGGCTGAGACCACACCAGATTCTCCTCCAGATGCTTATCTCGAGCTGTGTTTCTCAGTCACTCTTTATAGAAATGTCACACATGAAATCAATCTATAGAACCCTTCTTCATGGAAGATGGCAAATGTACTTAACAAAGGGTTTTACCATAGTTCCTGTCTGATCCTTATTTCACTGTATTTCCTCAAGGAGATTTATGGATGCTTTATTGTGCACAGAGGGTTGAATTATTACCCTGAAAGTTTACACCAAATTGTGCTGTGCTTAAATATGCCCCAAATAAATGATTCAAGGTCACAATCCTGAATTTGGAGCTGGAACTGGCCATTTAGTCCAGTTAAACCGAAATGCCTTCTTGAGTCCAGTGGATTGTTGCTCTACTAGTTATACTAGCCACATAGACCCCCACACCCCACACCTTTGCTTTCCGCAGAACACTGAGATGGATCACACAGGCAGCAATATTGTGGACTATGAATGTTTTCTACATGTAGGTGAAGTACCATGATTTCCTATCATTCTGTTGTTTCGAGTTCTTCTCCCAAAATGGTATTTGAATGGGAAATGTTCCCAATAGTCCCATGTATTTGAACACATTGACCCCAATAGGTGTCGCTGATTTAGAAAATTATAGAGCCTTATGTGCTCTATTATTATGTGCTGACGCTTTCATAGACGTCTCAGTGAGAGTACGCTAAGTGTTTTGGAAACTAGGCCCTGCTATCTATCTGCTTTGTCCTTACTGACTTTGGATATTGTGTGACCAGCTAATTCAGGTTCTTGTCACCATGCCATCCTCATCACAACTGATTGTATACCCTTGAATTGCAAGCCAAAGAGGAAGGTCTTTTAAGATGCTTCTGTCAGAGAGTTTTCTGTCACAGAATCAAAAAAACCTGATTCAAATTGTTAACATTGCTCTCTCTCTCTCTCTCCCTCCCTCTCTCCCTCCCTCCCTCCCTCCCTCGCTCCCTCCCTCCCTCCCTCCCTCCCTCCCTCCCTTCCTTCCTTCCTTCCTTCCTTCCTTCCTTCCTTCCTTCCTTTCTTCCTTCCCACTCTCTCCCTTCCTCCCCCCCCCTCTGTTTGTGTGTGTGTCTGTGGTTTTATCATTTGCTTTTATTTCATGTTCCTCCATCCAAATCCCATTATTAACCTGTATCCTTATTAGTGTACTTAATGTTGCTTCCTTTATACACCCTTATGAAATGTAAGCTAGACGACATGTGTTCAAATCCCTGAAGTGCAACCCCATGAGCATAGTGTTAGTAGGAGCCGGCCTTTCCTGTTTAATTTTGGTTTTGAATGCGATTTTCAGTGACGGAAAGTATTCTTAAATTTGTTCTATAGCTTTCATTGTTTTTGGCATTTATGAAGAAGATTGTTCTATACCTATGCTTTCTGATTTTCTGACTCTCGGAGAATGTAATGCAGAAAATGCTTACTTCAAGGAAAGTGTTACAGCATCCTTTAGTATGTATTATAATTTTAAAATAAAATAAAAGCAGGGACTTCAAAATATAGACTTCAAAAGTTATCATTCAACAGTATTTGATACAAAGAGAGTAGTTAGGAGAAGTTTTCTTGGTTCTTGTAAAACCTTCCTTTAATGGCTTTTTTTTAGGACATTTGGATTAAAATGGGGTCGTTAAAAGCATTACAGCAGAATAAAAATGTGTACAAAGTTCACACAGTGTGTACAGATAATGACTCACCAAAATAAATGGTGAAATGAAACCCACATTGCTAACCCTGTGTTTAAAATAACCTTTAAGTTTTGTGGCTTTTTATTGGTAACAGTTTGGTGGCAAAGTGTTCAGTGTAAAAGAACAGTTTAAATCTAATAGGAAAAATTTGGCATTAATAATGCTATAAATTATAGTAGAACAGTAGCAAGGTTGCTGCAGAAGGCAATGCATCTAGACAATTAAAATCAGACCATATTGGTCCTAGAGCATTGTAAGTTGCTATGCTGTGAACTTAAGAGACACTTTTGCTTTTATTCAAAGCAAAAGAACCCATGATAGAAATTCTACCAACAGACTGAGGCAAAATTTTGGTCATCATTTAGAAACACAGTCAGATCACACAGAAGAGTGCATTAATCGTCTTAACCCGACTTTATTGCCTTGAACTCCAAAGGCTCTTATTATTGTTCTAACTTTGAATTATGTAGGTAAGCATAATATTTCTCTCTTGATTTGATCTGTCCCAAAAATCATAAACAACTTAATGAGAAAAAAATGCTTGGAAGCCCATGTCAAAATTAACTATGTTTAAAATCTTATGAGGTTATTTCTTCAATAAATTTGTGAGTAGACAAATCCCCTTTTACATCTTAGTCTCTCAGTAACTTTGCTATAAAGCAAATGTTAATCACAATGTGGAGATGAAAACAATAGATATTTTAGTTATTTTTTTTTCTTGCCTAAGTGATTTTGTTGGGCATCATAGATACATGCTTCTTTGTAGTTCATTGCTGTCTGATTCAAACGTGGCATAAGAGGAAAATAAGAATCGTAGGATTGTTATTAATATCCAGAGCGTGCAGCAGTAGATCTGGACAGATTGTTTCAGAGTGTAGTCATGGATGTTGAGATATTGTGAGGTCATGTAGTGATGTGTGAAATTTCCAGCTGTGAGATCATCTCTTCAGTTTATTCATTGACTGCTCATACAATTATTTCATATCCATAACACTTTAGTGTTGACAAAATCCCAGATGAGAAACCCTGTGACATACAATTCAGATTCACATGAGAACCGAACCCCATATTGAAAGAAAGTAGCAATGCCTTTTAATTATAGGTTTTCAAATATTTATTCAAATTCTCAAGTTAAAAATTTATTGAATATTCATCTATCCCCTCACTTCTGAGAAAAATTAAAAATGCTACTATGTTCAATATCTCAGATATTGCTCATAAGAGCTTTATGATGCCCCATGATGAAGGTGTCTGACACTCATATCTTAAAGAAGGTTATTTCCAGGAACTAGTAGAGTCTTTGGTCATATTCAAGGTCAAAAATCTTAAATAGTGTTTAGAATCCTCTCTGCTTGAATTAGCCACATTCGTTTGTCATAATATGATTGAAATTTTAAGGCTGAAATAAGACTCTAGATTAGAATGTCAAAAAATAGCTATAAAAATATTTAAAGTAAAGAAATCTTAAAACCAATTAAAAACTCTGGTTAGCACTCCCACACAGACCACAGAAAATATAAACCATACCAAAGAGGATTCAGACTAGGTTTTGGCTTTGCTTCACTCTAGTACATGACCATAAAAGTATTTCTGTGATAGTGCATATATATTACCAAGGAAAGATTTTTCTTATTTTACATTCTGCATAATATATACAAATATAAACATAGTTGTTATATCAACTACATACCCTAGAAACCACTTGGAATAACAAAAGAAGAGTAAGAGAAAGAGGAAGGAGGAAGAGAAGAGAAAGAAGGAAAAAAGGATGAGGAAGGGGGGTACTTCCCAAATCTGCAGTTTCTTAAATATTTAAATTACAGATTGAATGTGTTGTTGTTCAGATTCAGGTCACTGAAGTTCAGCACTTACTACAAAGTATACAAAAAGAGCTATTTTGTGCCAACCCAATAAGACCCTCATATGGAAAGGTCACCCTTGATGCCCCTTTTTTTCTCCCACTCCAGTCGAGCATTTTTGTTTGCTTACCTACAGCAAGAGTCTTCTAAAGGCATTAGGAATAAAGAAGGAGAAGTTGTTAGAGGAAGAAGAGAAAAAAGAAAGAGAAAGAGAAAAAGAAGCGGGGCAAAGGGACTAAGAGGAGGAGGGAGATGAAGGGGAAGACTAACAATTCAGCAGGAAGTGGGGAGAAGGAGACGGAAGAATAAGCAGTCTGGTTTCAGCCAGTTTTGAAAATTCACAAAGTGTGTGTTTGAAAAATGAAGGTGCATAAGTTAGTGTAGCTCCCGGGCGCCAGCTCCCCTGGTGTTAGCATAGCTGACACACTGACAGTTTATATGGAATTTATGTGCCTATTTCCTTTGCTTTTTATGGGAAAACATGTTGTTACCTTACAGCTGCCCACATCACATGCCGCCAATCCGCCTCTGAGCCACAGCACACCTTTCTCAAGGAAACATCCATACATCAAGGTCTTATGTATATTTTACAATGTTGTAAGGGAAAAATAATAAAATAGGGGTTATTGTGTATGCAATTCCACCCTTTAATTTTTTTTTATTTCACTGGTTTAATTGACTCTGACCATCTTTACTGCCCCTTTCCCTAACTCATCCCGCCATTTTAATTGTTTATGTGTTTGTGTACAATTGGCTCACATCTGGGAAAGGACAGGAGCTGTAACCACACCTTAAAAGCCAATTGCTGAGCTTTAAAAAGTAAATAAAGCATTTAAGCTGCCACATCAGTGGGAAGATATATGCAGATGTAAACAGAAGGAAATGCACATTTTAAAGCAAAATGCTTAAGATCCAGCTTCTCTCTTTAGGCACCTGCAGGCACTCTGGCTGGTGGCAGACTGTCATAGGTATACAGGCAACACAGCAGGGGCCTCAGTCTGTTTTTTCCCTTATTGGACTCTTGAGGGAGGTGTGGTTTCAGGCTTTTCTTTAGTATAACTATAAGCCAAGTTGATTATGACCAGGAGTCCTTTTTATTTACCATCCATGCTGCTATGCTCACTCCTGCCCACCTTGCATATTCCTGCCAGTATACCTAACAAATGAACCACCTGTGCTATAGTATATCTATCAGGAAATGTATTTCCTCATTAACCTCTATTTTAACCTTTCAATAAAATAATAGGAGGGGGGAAACATTATTTCAATTTACATTTTCCAGAGTTATCTGAACTCAGAATAAGATTTTATTTTTAAAAATCAGTATTTATATAGGAAGTAAATATAATATAATGATGGGAAATAATGACAGATAGAGACTTTCGAGTCCCCAGGTGGGGAGTCACCTTCTCTGCTACTAAGACAGGCTCTGGCTCTTCAGTTGACCATGACCAGTGTGAGTCAGAATCAAAATTTTGACCCAAGCTTCCCAGAATAGCGTCTTTGTGAACCTATTGGATTCAACAAAGTAAGAAATATATATTCATCAACAAAAGAAAGATCACATGTACTTAGCCTTTGGTCCATAAGCTGATGTCCCGCTGTATAAGGAATGACTTAGATTCCATTCCTGTGTGTGCATATAGGGGTTACAATGTGCATATCCATTCTTGAAGTGGTACCAATTGAGGAACCTGAAGTTTTGTATTGGCTAGTTCTTTTGGCAGGGAAGAATTTAGCTCCAACTGTCTCTCTACTGAAAAACCTTTAGGAAAAGCAGTTTAACCCACTTCCTGAGTTGTTTGCATTAGGAGGATGGTATTACAGACAGGGAAGCTCTGATTAGCATCAGCATCAACCCTGCTGAGTTCTGGGAAGCTCAATGAACCTTGTAGTACCTTGTTCTTTTACATATAGTAGTAATCTATATCTAAACTGAGATCAAACTAGTATATGTAACACATCTATAAAGTCCTCAATAACAAATATCAAATAAACACATGTTTACGAAATAACATGTCTGATTTATTCAATACTGTTGCCCATCCTTCTGATGACCACATCCTAAACTTGGATCCTTCCTTAAATGTCTAATCTTCTTTGACAGTTCTTGAGATATAATGTCAGAAACTTCAAGAAATCTATGCCAATGTGCTTAAAATAAATGAGACTTGTCAAGATGGAGTCGGGAAAGCATTTTGCTGTTTTCCTGGCAAGTGAAAATGACACACCTCAGTCTAGATCAAGCAAGTTTCTTAGGGTATAAGGGTAACAAAATACTTCATGGTGAAGGACTAAGAAGGTCCTTCTTTTTGGAAGTGAGAATGTATGGGATGCTCAGAGGCAAGGGAGGCCTACCATAGTTTCCAGAGTCCTTGAAGTTGTATTATCTGTCTCTACTAGTCATTCTATCACAGTTTCAGTTAGAGTTAGAAAGAGTAATTCTCAAATTCATTTGGAATAACAAAAACCCAGGATAGTGAAAACTACTCTCAACAATAAAAGACCTTCTGGAGAAATCACCAACTGTGACCTCAAGCTGTACTACAGAGCAACAGTGATAAAAACTGCATGGTATTGGTACAGTGTCAGGCAGGTAGATCAATGGAATAGAATTGAAGACCCAGAAATGAACCCACACACCTATGGTCACTTAATCTTTACAAAGTAGCTAAAACCATCCAGTGGGGGAAAAAGACAGCATTTTCAACAAATGGTGCTGGTTCAACTGGCAGTCAGCATGTAGAAGAATGGAAATTGATCAATTCTTATCTCCCTGTACAAAGCTCAAGTCCAAGTGAATGAAGGAACTCCACATATAAACCAGATACACTGAATCTAATAGAAGAGGAAGTGGGAAAAAGCCTAGAACACATGGGCACAGGGGAAACATTATTGAACAGAACATCAATGGTTTATGGTCTAAGATCAAGAATTAACAAATGGGACCTCATAAAATTGCAAAGCTTCTGTAAGGCAAAGGACACTGTCAATAGGACAAAATGGCCACCTATAGACTGAAAAAAGATCTTTATCAGGCTTACATCCCATAGAGGGCTTATATCCAATATATATGAAGAACTCAAAAAGTTAGACTCCCGAGAACCAAATAAACCTATTAAAAACAGGGTACAGAACTAAACAGAGAATTCTCAGCTAAGGAAACTTGATGGTCTAGAAGCACCTAAAGAACTCTTCACCATCCTTAGTCATCAGGGAAATGCAAATCAAAACGACCCTGAGATTACAACTCACACCAGTCAGAATGGCTAAGATCAAAAACTCAGGTGATAGCAGATGCCAGCGAGGATGTTAAGAAAGAGGAACACAGCTGGGCGTGGTGGCGCACACCTTTAATCCCAGCACTCCAGAGGCAGACGCAGGTGGATTTCTGAGTTCGAGGCCAGCCTGGTCTACAAAGTGAGTTCCAGGACAGCCAGGGCTATACAGAGAAACCCTGTCTCGAAAAAACAAACAAAACAAAAAACAAAACAAAACAAAATACTTCATGAAATTCACAGGCAAATAGATGGAACTTGAAAATACCATTCTGAGTGAAATAACCCAGTCACAAAAGGACATACTACAGTATACACTCACTGATAAGTGGATATTAGCCCAAAAGTTTGGAATACCCAAGATATAGTTCACAGACCATATGAAGCTCAAAAAGAAGGAAGACCAAATGTGGATGCTTCAGTGCTTCTTAGAAGGGGGAACAAAATACTCACAGGAGGAAATATGAAGACAAAGTGTGGAGCAGAGACTAAAGGAAAGGCCATCTAGGCACTGCCCCACCTGGTGATCCAGCCCATTTACAATCACCAAACTCAGATGCTAGTACAGACAGATGCTTGCTGTTGGGGGGTTGTGGGGGCTGATATAGCTGTCTCCTGAGAGGCTCTGCCAGAGCCTGACAAATATAGAAGCATATGCTCTCAGCCAACCTTTGGACTAAGAGCAAGTTCCCTGATGGAGGAGTTGGAGAAGGGACTGAAGGAGATGAGAGGATTTGCAGCCCCATAGGGGGAACAACCGAGTCAACCTGCTAGACCCCTGGAGCTCCTGGGGTATGGACCATCAACCAAAGAATACACCTGGAGAGAGTCAGGGCTCTGTCTGCATATGTGGCAGAGGATGGCCTTGTTGGACATCTTTGGGAGGTGTAGCCTTTGAGCATGAGGCAGTTCAATGCCCCAGTGTATGGGGAATGCCAGAGTAGAAAGATGGGAGTGAGTGGGTGAGTGGGTGAGTGGAAGAACACTTTGACAGAGGCAGGTGTAGAGATAATGGAATGGGGTGCTTCTGGAGGGGAGACCTGGAAAGGGGATAACATTTGAAATGTAAAAATAGAAATATCAAAAAAAATATGAAAATCGTTCCAAAGGAAGATGCTATATAGTGATTTTAAGTCCTTCTATTGTTGGGTGCTGCTGCAGTTTCCCAGTGCTAAGCCTGGAAAAACTTGAAGGGAAAGTTTGTGTTAATACTAGGTAGGCTGATTACTCACAGTGCATATGCCTTGTTGATGTTAGAAACAGTGGGTGACATTTATTTCTTCATATGTTTATTTAGATAATGTTTGGGATGCAGTCTGCTTGTTTTTATCCATTACTGTTTTAAGTTTCATATATGCTTCTCCTGTTTATAAAGGATTCATACAACCTTGTCCAAGCCTCTCTAAACATTGCTGCATTAAGGAATTAAGGAGTACAGATACACTTTGCATTCTTCTTGTTCTGTGATTGTTCTTCTGGATCAGGTATATAAAAGGAATATATATATATATATATATATGACTCTCCTGTCAACCTGCATGTGTTAAAGGAAAAGACTAAAATATTAAGAATTCTGGATACCAGAATATGCACAGTGAGTGTTTCTGCAGAGGATACAAAGAGACCTGGAAGCAAGTTCCACTTTTTAATAGTGGACAATGCTGGAAGAAGAAAGCACATCCCAAAGCCAACATATGCATTGTGCTTTGTCTATCTGTTTATGCTTCCATAGATGAAATGTCTTCCGTAAACATTCCACTTTCCTCTGAGGTTTTCCTTTGTCTTCTGAGCTTATTGAAATATAAGCAATGATAGTAGCAGGAGGCCATCCAGAATGAAATCCTAGGGATTGTAAACAAGGTTAGCATTGCCTTGGCAAGCATGGTGGTATGAGGATCAATGGAAGATGTGGGTGGGAAAATGAACTATCTGCAAATGCACAGGTATAAGGACATGACTGAATCTGCACATTAACGAGTGCTGTTTCTATCAAGGCATACATTAGGGTTTTTCTGACTTGAGTGGGTTAGTAGTTTAGTCAAAATCACTGACAACGTTGACTTTGTATATTTTTCATAGTGAGTTATAAGTGCTCAGAATCTAAGGTCCATACCCAGGCCACTACATCTTTTATTTTTTGAGAACATAGTAACCTTTCTCTCTTTCCTTTTGTTTCTCTCTAATCCCTTCCTTTTGATCCTTCCCCACTCTTCTACAAATCCATGGTCCCCTTTTTCCAAGTAATTGGTATTGCATGTTTATATGTATATACGCATACATTCTTCACTCTGTATATTGTTAATTTTATTGTTATTATTATTATTATTATTTTTTTTTTTTTGGTTTTTTGAGACAGGGTTTCTCTGTATAGCCCTGGCTGACCTGTAACTCACTCTATAGACCAGGCTGCCCTCGAACTCAGAAATCTGCCTGCCTCTGCCTCCAGAGTGCTGGGATTAAAGGCGTGTGCCGCCACACCCGGCTCAATTGTGCCTATTTTTAAGAACAACCAACTGGTGTGCTCATCTGGCATAGGAGACAATTTTCTGAAGAAAACATCAGTGGCTCGGGCTTTAAGATCAAAACTTGATAAATGGGTCCCAATGAAACTGAAAAGCTTCTATAAGCCGAAGGACAAAGCTGCACCCTACAGATTGGGAAAAGACCTTCACTAACCCATAGAGCTAATCTCTAAAATATACAAAAACTCAAGAAGTTAGAATCCAACTAACCAAAAACTCAATTAAAGAACTGGGTACAGAGCTAAACGAGAGAATTCTCATAAGAGAAATCTTGAATGGCTGAGAAGTATTTAAAGAAATGCTCAATATCCTTAATTATTAGAGAAATGCAAATCAAAACAACCCTGAGATTATACCTTACACAAATCAGTAAATGCTGGAGAGGATGTGGAGAAAGTGGAACACTTGTCCATTGTTGGTGGGATTGCAAACTTGAAAAACAGCTCTTTAAATAAATCTAATGGTTTCTCAGAAATTTTAGCAAGAGTTTTACTTGAAAACAGCTATACTACTCCTGGGAATATACCCCAAAATATGTTCTAACATACCACAAGGACATGTACCCCACTATATTCATAGCTGCTTTATTTTTAATATCCAGGAACTGGAAAAACACAGATATCCTTAAACTGAAGAATGAATATAGAAAATGCTGTTGATTTATGCAATGATATACTACTCAGTTGCTAAAAACAAGGACTTCATGGATGTTGTAGGCAAATGGATAGATCTAGAAAATATCATTCTAAGTGAGGTATCCCAGACTTAGAAGAGCATGGATGGTATGTACTAAATGATAAGTGGATATTAGCCAAAAAGTACAGAATACCCATAATACACCCCAAAGACCCACAGAAGTTAAACAAGTAAGAAGGCCCAATTGAGGATGCTTGAATCACACTTAGAGGGGGGAACAAAATAATCAAAGGAGACAGAGGGGAGGATTGAATTGGGTGGGAAAGGGGGGATGGAGGGGAATGTGGGTGCAGGTGTCTGGATAGACAGGAGGTAGATCAGAGGATCAGAAGAATGAATGAAAATGCAGTTATCAGGGGCTATGGGATTGGGAGGGTGGGGTGTTTGGGGGTGTGGGGAAATGTCTAGGAATTCCCAGAGACCCAGGATAGAGGGCTCCCAGGTGTCAATGTAGATGACATTAACCAAGATGCTTAACAGAGCAGACATGGAACCTGAAGAGTTCATTTCCTGTCCAGATGGTACCCCAGGGGAGGGATGAGGACACCAACCCACTCACAAAAGTTTTGACCAAAAATTTGTCCTGTCTAAAAGATGGAGCAGACCCTGAAGAAATGCCCAATAAATGACCTTCCCAACTTGAAACCCATCCCATGTCAAGTACCAATGCCTTACATTATTAATGATACTCTGCGATGCTTGCAGAGAGGATCCTCGCATAACTGCCCTCTCTTTGAGTCTGCCCAGCAGCTGACTGAAACAGAAGCAGATAACCACAGCCAAACACTGGATGGAAATTGGGGACCGTTATGGAACGATTTGGAGAAGAACTGAAGGTGCTAGAGGGAATAAGAACCTCACAGGATTAGTAACATAGTCAACTCTTCTGGACCCATGGAAGCTCTTAGAGACTGAGCCACCAACCAAAGAGTATACCAGACTGGAATGAGGCCCTGGCACATATATAGCACCGACTCAGAGTGAGGTGGTCTACATTTTAAAGTTTGAATACACAAGCATCCATGTTCTCGGTTTTACTTGTGCATGCATCTGTTTATACCTTAGGAACAGGCTGAATTGAAGGGGTTTGGATGTAAATTGATTGATTAATTAATTAATTCAAAAAATGTCTCTAGGAGCCAGTTACACTACTTAATTTGATAAGTATCTGGTTAGGTATTCTATTCACTTGTTGCTTTTTTGGTATATAATTTTTTTATTACATATATAACTGGGGTATTAATCATCTGCCAGATGAGTACATTGTAAATATTTTCTCTCTGTCATTCTGAAGGTAATCTCTTCACACTTCATTCTTTTCCTTTGTGGAAGGGTTTGGTTTTTTGTTTTTTGTTTTTGTTTTTGTTTTTGTCCCATTCAGAAAGTCACACCTATAGCTTTATCTGTTTTTCCCCAGGAATTTTATAATTTCATGTCATACATTAATGTTTTTATTCAAAATTTAGTTTTGTAGCACTTAGAGAAATCAAACTTCAGCCGTCTCCATTTAGACATCCAACTTTCTAACCTTTCCAGGCTATTCTAGCATGCACATCCCTTCCCCTATCCAGTGTGCGGTGTTACTATAGCTGACAAGAATCAGATGGTTTAGCTATATAGGCTTATTTCTAGGTCCTTTGTTCTATTCCATTAGTTGACATGTTTAGTTTTATGCCAATATACGACTTGTGGTTACTATGGCTGTATTGTATAATTAGCAACACTGCTCCCCTTGCTCTGGGTTTTTTGATTATGAAGTGATTTTTGTTGTTGTCATGGAAGCATATTTGGAACACAAAACCCTCACAATCAGGAAAAGCTCTTTTCACAACACAATGTCAGGAGTATCCTTTCTTGAACTTCAGTCATTTTGATGTAATTTTACTGAATAAGAACTCAATACTGTCACAACTCCTTAATTGCTAGGCTCACTTTTCTTCAGCAAAAACATCTGCATTTTCCCTCAAAGACCTATATCTACACCTACTGAGAATTCAGACCCAGAAGGGGGAACTTCAGAAGAACTACTCTCAGTTTGTCGCCTGGCTGGTTCTCAGTGACCTCAGAGGATAATAGGATAGGACTTGAGGAAGTTGGGCAAATTTTCATTTCCTAATTTGAATGGTCAGTGAAGAATTCTTTCTTTAAAATGCATAATTAAGTACTTCTGCTTGAAAGTCTGAGGGGACTGTTTTACATGCGAATAGAATCTGTTTATTTAAACATTTAATGATTAACTGGCACTGGGAGAGGTTCAGCTCTGCAGAAGGTCTACATTTAAAAGTTTGACTGCACAAGCACATATGCTCTCAGTGTGGCCTGTGCATGTGTCTGTTTATATCTTACGAACAGACTGAGTCGAAGGCTGGTGAATCCTGACATTTTATTCTACTTTCTCAAAATGTCACCTGCTCCATTTTCTCCTTTGAGGTCTGTTTGTCCGTGAAGTTTAAGAATTCATCTGTTATTTACCTAATAGGAAAGCTTTAGATTCTAATTCATCAGGAAGGAAGAAGGGAAGGGAATGGAGGAACAATGAGGGCATATAGATGGAGTGGAGGGAGGAGGGGAGAATGACAGAGACAAAATATGAATATGAACTCCATAAATAAGAGCAGGGGAAAAGGATAGAAAAAATAGAGAGAAAGTGAAGGTTATGGAGGACAAAAGAGAGACCAGCAAACTGCTATGTGCATTGTCTGGGCCAGCAGCTCTACCTTGAGTGACAGAGAGAGTGAGTAGAGTCTTAATGAAGAATCCATTTATTCATTTATTTTCAAAACACAGGAAACATCGGTCCTCACACAGCTTTAAGGACAATTAAAGCTCTGATGAAATGTATTGATCAGTTCCAAATTTCCTCACTGGAGTGATTAATTGCATTTTGGGCTTTGAGAAATTCCAAAGGAGATTGTGAGGGAGGAGAGTCCTCAGCCTGGTGTGAAGTTACCCTGTCTTCCCTTTTTAGTTTGTTTCTGCTATTATTAAGATTGCTGTTCTAGCAACTTAAAGTCAGTCAAGCATTTCCAGTGCTATGACTCTACCGCGATTCTGCCCATCACCATAGACTGTGCATTGTGCTGAAGATACCCAGTCAATAATTTAGTATAAAACAATCAATATATGGACACTGCATAAGTCCCAGCCAGCATATAATACAGAACTCTTGACAGCTTCTCTTAGTGCTGTGAAGTGAAGTGGGTGCTGTTTGGCATCTTTTGATACTACTATAGCTCAACAGAACATGACCGTGGGTTCAAGAGGCCAGACAAGAAGAATCACTTGTTCTTCCTTTGGAAGCATTTCCCCAGAGTTAGAGGTAAAGGTTGTGTTTCATCTCCCAAACTGGCAGTCATTATGAAATCTGGCAGCCAGTACCCTTCTTTGTTTTAGGAGGCTGAAAATTGTTAGTCAACCATTTAACATTGGCAAGTACTAAGCTAAGAATTCAGGCTCAGCCTTCCCATGACCCTTTACAAGGTACCTTGCTATAATTACCACCAAAAGAGGGGCAAATAGGTGTAGCAACTCCAGCAAAATGGAAGAGATGAGGTTGCTAGTAGACTACTCCAGAGTCTATTTTCTTTAAAGCAAATTCTTTCTTGATCCATGACCCTGCCTAGATAACACAATATCTCTCAAATCATCAAATGCCTTATAGCCACAAATCTTGAATGTTAGCCTCTGAGATGCTTCTGAAATGAGGAGGAGATGAAGAAGTGGACATAAGATGAGACACCAGAACTCGTGATGCAAACCCAACTGTAAGTGTTTACTGGCTCTGAGAGTTTGCACAGGTTTCTACTTCTGAGCTGCAGTGTTCTTACCATAACGTGTGTCTGTGTCTCGACTCTTCAGATTGAGAAATTGTTGCAGTAAATATGAAAGGTTGCAATGGGCTGTCATGGGTAATGTGACTATCAGATACTGTCTTTAAGCAGATTGTCACATAGTTACTAGCCTGGTCATAGATAAAGCTGAGATACAAAGTCTTTTGACTCAGACTTATAAACTTGCCCACCAGAGAAGTCAAGGTGAAATGAGTTGATTAATATTTAATCTTAATAACTGAGTACTGTACCTGAAACTGTAAAATTAACCAAACTAGAATAGGTTTATCATTGTGACTATCATGTCTTATATGTATTGCTCTGCAGAAGAAACTAGATAAGAAATAATAAAAGTGTTTTCCCCCAAAACAATGCACTATAATAATGTAAGGCAAAGTTAGAGCTCTGTTGGTATTATACTCATATTTAATAGTTCTTGATGTGCTTACTACATGAAGCTGATCATTATGGGCATAATGCCAACAAGAAGAAAATAATAACAAACAGATAAAAATAAACATTTCCTTGCAGGGACCTTCCTTCTGATACAACCTAGCTCCTATTATGAGCAAAGCCCATAATGCCAATCATAGCAGGCATTCAGCATCTCTCTACTAACTGGATGATGTAGTTTGAAGGTATTTGAAATAGCTTCACCTGTGCTCTTGTAACTATTGTCCTGACCCTTGAGATTCATTAAACTCTGGAAGAAAAGATACCATTGAGGAAGCCTTTTGATTCCATCCAAACTCACCATGGCCTCACTGAGTGAATCTATAGGCCAAAGGCCCAAACAGGAAACTGAACATGTCATTCCAGAAAGACTTTCACTCAAACTGACTTCATTTGTTTTCTTGTTATTCAGGTGAAACTGAATCACACAAATGGCATTGGACAATATTGGCTATGTGGGAGAGGGGCAGAGTAATAGGAATCAGCCAGACAATCTGAGCCACAGTGGTACACATATGTTAGTGTAAGATGCTGGAGATTATCAGGGCATAGCTACAAAATTCTGCTAGTCCTTTTAAACTTCCAGCCATCTCTCCCACAAAGTCCTTTATTAACTTGACTATCCTGATCTCTGACTACTTGTGTGGACCCCCTCCCCCCAGATTGACAACCAAGATGTGTACTGTAGCCATGCAATATCTCTTTCTGTCCCTTCTTTCACTACTCAGGGACCAGCTACATGAGAGTCTGGCTTACTGACTTAATCCCCTCATCTATCTGTGGAAGGAAATGTTTCCTCTTTATTCCAGCTTCTCTGACAAAGCCAAGCTAAGGGTACATTTTATCCAGCAGTCATCACACCTGGGCTAAGCAAGCAATGACAGCCTTTTGCTAGAGCAGGAGTGATTCCCACTTGTTTTCTTTTTTAATTTGTCAACCTACACTGTCTCACTGCTCCTTGAAAAGGACATAAAAAGTCAAAAAGTCGGAGCCTAGGGAGCTTCCTACTGGAGGTGCCTGCCAGGAACTGAAAGGGCCAATTAGCAGAGTCCCCTGTGTAGCATCTCTGCTCCCCTCCTGTCTGGCAGAGGACTCATAAATTACCCATGCTGAGACAGACGTTGAGACCCTAGGCACCTTCTCCTAGTTCTTCAGACACCAGAACAAACAGGAACTTCCCTGAGAGATGGCCGGCCAGACCTGTACTAAACCTGCAGTGGGAAATCAGTGCCCAAGGAGAACACAGACAGCAGCACATAATTCTAAAGAGAATGAATCTCGTTAGGAAAAGATAGTTTTTTATTTAAGGAGCAAGGATTGGAAAAAGCAAGCAGAGAGAGCAAAGTTAATAAAACGGAGAAAGGGAAAACAGTAGAAATGAAGTGGGGGAGGGAAGGTGGGAAAGAGAGCATGAGAAAGGAACGGATGCTAGCAAGAAGGTGAAGGGAGAAAGGAAGGGGCTAGAGAGTGTGAGATAAAGGAGGAGAGGCAGAGGAAGGAAGGGGAAGGGAGAGAGAATGAAGACAAGTGAGGAAGTAAAAAGAGTATTAGGAGGAGGAAGAAGTTTGTACAGAAAGGAAAGAAGAAAGAAAATCTGCATTGTGACTGCTGTTTGCCTCCCCAAATCAATCTAGACATTTGGTGTATTTGACATTTGCCACCAGGTATCTGTTTTAGGGGTGATGACTCAGCCCTTATAAGCGTGTATTGCTCTTTCAGTGGACCAAGATTTGGTGTCCAACAGTGACATCTTCCAATCTACATAAACTCATGACCTGTAGGTGTAGCATTCACCTAACCTAGCTGGGAAGCCATTGTGGACAAGTTCAGGTGTCATTTCCGGAAAGTTAAAGTTTCAGACTCACCTGTTTTGAAAAGAATATTTAAGAGGTCCAGGGTCAAACAAATAAAGGTGAGATCTTTACAAAGCCAAATATGACCAATGTGCTTTCTGCTAACTGTATCTTTTGTCTATGCTGTAGGCAATCTTGGAGGCTTTTCAAATCATTTCAAAAACCTAACTGGTTTTACTAACATTTCTTATCTGTGCTTTCACTGCTGCAGGAACATGACAGTAACTCAGGTAGGAGGAGAGAGAGAGAGAAAGAGAGAGAGAGAGAGAGAGAGAGAGAGAGAGAGAGAGATATCATATGTGCAGGTAAAAGAAAGTTGTGCATGGTGCAGGTAAGGTGAGGTTGTAGAGGACTCACAAATAGCCCAACCGTTAAATGTTTGTCAGAATCTTTCAAAAGCAAATGACAATTTTTAAATACAGAAAAAATTCATATTTGTTTCTAAGAGAGAAAATATAGACAATGCAAAAATAATAAATACAAATGAAACATATATATAAATATTTTTCTAAAATTAAAATTCTACACTTTACATTTATAGTATAATTATACAATATTTGTATATTGCAGACATCTTTCATGCAGAAAATATTCTTTACAAGTCAGTTATTACAAGTTTCTCCTTTGTATGAGTGTATTAATATTTTTTGCTTTGGGTTAAGTTTCAGTTATTTACCCGTCAGTGTTTTTGTTATTGTAAATAAATACCATTACAAGCATAAAATCTTTAAAGAAATTTTTATTAAATTATGCAATTTCTTTGGAACAATTTCCATAAGTGAAATGACTATAATAAAATGTATTTATCCTTTAAAGCTATTCAGTTGAGGTAAATACACAGATTCACATTTTCAAAGAAACATAATTTTTTTCTTCTTTACTGTTATTCATGTTCAGGAAGGTAGAGCTAACATGCTTTCTCTTATACCGCAGGGGTTGTAGAATACATCTCACTTTATGGATTGCTAATCATTCCGAATCTAGCTTGCAAACAAAAAATTACTACAACCCACTGTGAAGGAATAAGAAAGAAAAGAAGATTAAAAGAGGAACAGAACAGATAAGAGAATGGCAAGACAGCAAAGAAATCACTTGTGAGTGAGGTTTTCTAAGAACCACAAGTTAGGAAAGGAGATCTCTGTAGGAACAAGGATCTCTGAAATGCACTCTCTGTTAGTGTGAGAGAAGGGAAACAATGTAGAAATTCCAGAATACAAATGTGATAAAATATGGCAGAGTGATGGAAGAGAAAACAGATGAATGCTATAGACTGAGGCCAGCCTATATTCCAGGAGTGGTTAGAGCTGAACTCTGCACCTGGTATTGTATTGAAGTTTTGATACAATAGAGAAAGGAAACTAAAGTAGGTTTAGTTAACAGGCTTTCTCTCTCTCTCTCTCTCTCTCTCTCTCTCTCTCTCTCTCCCCCTTCCCTTCCCTTTCCTTCCCCTTCCTTCCTTCCTTCCTTCCTTCGTTTCCTCCTTCCCTCCTTTCTTCCTCCCTTCTTTCTATTGAATTTGAGGACAAAACAATCCACTTTATACCAGTGAAACATAGTAGATGCTTGGAGGGTCCATGTCGGAGTATGTCTTAGGTAAACAGGAGAACAGTCTAGGAGTTATGTTTCAAATAACGAAAAATGGTGGTATCAGGACGCTGTGCAGGGTGAGATGAGTAGGAAAATGTTTTCATTTCTTTTCTTTCTAGACAGGAGTCACTCAGAATTCAGCATTGTGAGGAAACGGGGCTTTCTTAACCATTATTATCTAATAAGTTATATAAATTTCTATTTAATTGTATTGGCTAAATGAATTATTTTCTTCTACACAAGTCATCTTTATGTTTAATGATCGCTTTGCTTTGCATTCTTATGATACTTCTGATTTTTCTCCTTTGATAAATAAATATTACTTTACATATTACTCAACATTTTCTCTCTATAATTTGGCAAGTGGAGGTTTAACTTTACATAATGATAACAGCTATTTTTTTAATTTTTAAAGTACAGATTTTTCATTTTGGACTCTGATTTCCTCTATTATTGCTTTCTGTAATGCATATTGATCATTAAAATTTTATTTAATGGTACAAATGATTTGTCATAGATGCTCTTAAGGAGTTATGAGGGAAGCCATACTCCATCAGGTAGTGAATGAGAGTAAAATTGCAGTAACTTGAAAAATGGACTTATAACTCAGAATATGTATCTAACTGCCTGGAAAAGGCATAAATTAAGAAATTGCCTCAGGAATACAAGGAAATTACACAGATGAAAATATAACATTTCTACTATAAGGAGAAATGATTGATTGTTCAATAAATGATATTGAGGAAGATAATTATACATTTTAGAAAAAATGAAGTGCAATTTTTGTCATAACTGAGCAGCTTGTACCCTAATAGGAAAACACAAACTGATAAATAAGGTATTTTCAAGTACTGAAGAGAAAGTAAGATAGTGAAGACCTAGGTTGAGATGCTCAGGGGTTCCAGTGTCGTGTGTCACAGAAGCGCCTTTGCTTTCCTTTCCTTTTTTCCTTTCTTCCTTCTTATTTTTCCTCTTCTCCCTCCTCCTCCTTTTTTCCTCCTCCTCTTTCTTCTTCAACTCCCCCCCCTCTCTAATCTTGAAATGAAGCCCAGGTTATTCTTACATTTTTAATCCTCATTTTGAGCCCCTCAAGTTCTTTCTGTAAAGGTGGGTGTCAAAACTGTTTTTAAATGTATTTTTGATTTTGATAAATATTGAGTATCAGACACTCAGCAGAATCATTTTTTGTGAAGTTGAAAAAGCCTTTTCTAGTCCAAGGGCTCACATATTGAAGGCCCTGGGTAGATGAGCACATAGTAGGTTTACACAAATTCTATTGTTAATGAAGCTCAGAGTAAAATTAAAGGAACAAAAAATTAAGACCCAATCAGAAAACATCATTTTTAAGACCACATTGAAAAATACACAAATAGTTAATGTATAGTTAATACATAGTTTGAGAAGTATGCAGGAAAACCACAGCTCCTATGAATTCTTTACTTTTTACTTACAAATTGGTAAAGTCAACTTAAAGAATAATTTGCGATATCCATCAAGATGTGGAAAATATATATCATGTTATCCAGATTTTCTGAACATTTATCTGAAAATAAAGATTTTATCTCTTACAGATAAAATCGTGTATCACTAAAACTAGACATACACCATGTGCCTAATCATACAATGTCATTAAAGGCAACAATAATACATACAAAGAGTAAGATAAGCCTTAAGGTGTTAATAAAGCTAAATTTCTTTAAAGAGTAAAATTTTTCTTAGGAAATCAGTTTCATGTTTTTAAAATGAGAGTATTAAAAAGACAACAAAAGGGGATCAACTGTTGGAAATATAACTCACTTTATTTTACATGTAAGTGAATATGTAATGCTGCTTACATTTCAATCAGAATGGAGAAACCTTATAAATCAATGTGTACCATAATAATTATACTTCCTATTTTTGTTTCCCATGTCTGGGGTTACATGTTACAGAGGTTTCTCAGACTCTTTTACACATGAGACCAGCATTTGCTCATATTTAGAAGGAATGAAGTCATGCATCCCTGGATTAGAATGGCTTCTCATCCATGTTCTGTAAGTCAGGTGCTAAAGTAGATGGCATACTATGACTATTTGTAGTTGGCTCACCTTACAACAGTGGCACAGGTGGGAAGAAAGACACATCTGTGCTTGGAAACAGTTCTACTTTGCCATTTCTTCTAATGAACATAATTTTATAACTGAATTAAACTAAAGCCATCAGCAAATTATAGCACTGTTGTCAAATATTCAGACTTCAGAGATAAACACAGTAGTGCTCCTAATTTCATGATTGTCACTACCACGGCCCTCTTCTCTGGGACTGAGTTTGTCCATCCCCTGCCTCACGGAATAAGATATATGCATCTTTATAAAATATACACATTTAAGTCATTGTTTAAAGGTGGAACTATTTGTGAGGAGAAGAATTGAAATATTATTTTACACATTTGAATTACAGTTAGGGTTCTAGAATGATTCCATTGACTTGCCATTAGCATCATGTTCACATACAGGTCTATAGTCTTCAGATAGAACATCTTGCATTCACATGGACCATCAGCCCCCCCAGAAAGGACATTTATAACCATGAACTACCATCTCTTCATAAGGGACACTTTTCATCCTCATATACTATCAGATCTCAGAATGAATACCTCTCATTCCCACTCTTGAGCTATTTCATATTTGTGATAATCATCATAGCCATTTTTCACAGAAGATAAATGTCATTTTTATGTAAATAGTATTTGATTTCATTGACTCAACTAATACAGAAAAAAAAATAGACATCCATCTCCCCTCTGGTACAACACTAGCATTAGCAATGAGAGGTGTTATACCTCTCTACTGCCCTGCTCAAGGAATGTGTTTATAGCTACACAATAGTAAATAATCACAATGACCATACATTGATTTCCTGCTCTGTAGTCTCTCTAACTTCCTGGAAAGCCTATTTCATCTCTGTTAAATCTCATAAGAGTTCTCCAAGTGTCCTACCACATGTTACCATTCATGTGTCTTTGTTCATAATTTTGGTCATTAGCAGAATGCTCATCTTCCATTCTGCAAGTTCCTATCAGCTCTTATCTCTGATTTGAGGCAGTCCTCATATTTTAATTGATCTTCATCCAAAGTCCTGTGGCACAGATCCTTCTTAGCATATTATTCTAACTCCTAGCTATATGTTACTATATTGCCCTGTTCGATTTAATTGTTTGATTTCATAAACCATGAGTTCCATCACTGCACAGACAGCACACATCTTTGAGTTTCCTTTAGCAACACATATATACATCTTCATAAAACATTCATCTTTAAGTCATTGTTTGAAAGTGTATAAATATACGTTTTCACATCATTGGTCACAGAGAGTAACATGTCCTGAAAGTTGGATTTAGCAAGGACTCCACAATAGGACAATTAGCCAGCATCAACTTGGAGACTTTGCTTGATTAACTAACATACTGAAGTCATAGTCTGGTGCTGATATTTTGTTATATTTGAGTGTCACATAACCTCTGGATTCTTTTATTCCTCCATCTTAACTCCACTAGGTCACCTGAGAAGACACACCATCCCTATAACAGTCATCATCGCAGTGAGCTAAGGTCATGACTTGAAATATGCTATTTTGTATAACACGTAACCCAGACAGGTATCAGACACTTGGTAAAGCAGGACCAAAGTATAACTGTGAAAACCCAGCTATGTTGTCTTCCAAATGAAAACACCTCCTGTGACTATGATTTGGAGACAAGGATGAAAGAAATTATACAGATTTTAGATGCTTTTTGAATATTCTGTTATAACTTTACTTCTATACCCAAGACAAATGGCTGAAGCACCTATATAATGTACTAAAGCAGACCTGGCAATCAGATTCCCCTAGCATCCCTCAGTCCCTACCTGTTACAGGGCCCTTTTGGCTGACTTACTACCACCCTCTACCCTAAACTTTCCAACCCAGAGGTTGGTCTTCCATTCTCTACATAATCTAACCATTTTGGGTATCTGGACCTCTTTTCTATTCTTACCTACCTGGCCTCTTGGTTTGGTTTTCCTCTCTCCCTTTTCTCTCAAGTCTCAGGGTCATGTTCACTCTAGACACACCCAGATGTCCCTGCCTCTGACTGTGCTCTCCCTTTTATCTACAGTAAACTTTTTCATCCACTCTACCTCAGAGCAGTTATAGCTTTCAATTTTTATTTCTCTTTTTTTATTCATAAAATTTCCTTTTAATGTAACCTTTTTAATCCATCAAGTTTTTCCATTCTCAATTTTAAAAGCTATGTCATTTTACTCTGTATTAATTACAATGCATTAACAAAGAAGTATTCAGCGGGTTTTTCCAAATGGTACAGAATTTGGAACTCTTGTGTGCTAAATGATAAAACAGATTACCTTGTTATCCAGACATTCTACTTCCTGGTATACACTCAAAATATTTTAAAAAGAGAGATTTGGTCAAACACTTACATCACTTGTAAGAGGCCTTGCTAATAATAGCTGGAAAGAATAAACCAAAGCATTCATAACTGAAGCATGGATAAACAAAGTATGATATATCCATATAGTGGACTATTATTCCATCTTAAATATCAACTAAATGTTGTTAGGTGGTAACAAAAAAAAACTAATTTTGAAAGCATGATGAGATATACTCTAAATGGTACATATTGTCTGGTCCTATTTATCCAAGCTACCTAAAATAGGCTAAAATAGGCAAAGTCATTTGGACATAAAGAAATTTAAAGTGTTTCTAAAATAACAAGATCAGAGGCATGAGCATATAATGGATATAAATGGGTAGTAATGATGATTGTACAACACTATAAATGTTTAATATGACAAAAAAATTGTTCTCTGAAAGTTGCTTTATGCATTCTAAAGTTCCATTTGGATATTTTTAACTGTTTTTTTTTAATTTTCTTTAAATAAATTCAAGCCATACCACAGAATTTTTATAGGACTTATTGTTTCTCAGGTAGAAAATATGTACTTCTTTGGTCTATATCTGACAGCTCTATGACATGTAACCTCATGAAATATCAATTACATCACTGCTAAAAGCTTCCACACCCCATTCTGTTCACCATTCTTCCAATGGTCCGGTTAAAAATGACTCAGATAAATATATGCAAATCAAAACATTGTATTAAATTTGTGAGAATGATGGTATTATGCAGAGAATAAGACTTTGGGACAAGACACAGAAAGGTGGATGCACACATGAGTTCAGAGTCTTTGAGACCATGATAGGACCTGAAGAAGCTCAACTCATAAACGTCCAAGCATGGAGACCTGCACCAAGTTCTACACCTAGATAAGGAACATTCGGAAATTGATTGCTGCTAGGTGACATATAATTAGTTTTCTTCAATGAAATTACAATAGACATTTTAACCACACTCCAAAGAAGGTCCCACAACCAGGAGTATTCACCCAACACAAACTGGACTCAAAGGTTCATTGTTCTCTTTTCTTTTTAAAGAAAGAAAAAGATCATGAATTTGGGAAAGACTCTAGAAAGAGTCTAAAAAGAGCAACATACTATCAAAATATATTGCATAAAATCCTCAAAGAATAACTGAAGATGCTATTAAATTTTAGAAATAAAAATGATGGGACTTCAAGGTTAAAGAGATGATTATACAGTTAACTCAGATATGATAATCATACTTAATATGATCAAAGTTTCATAGATTTAACTCTCTTACTAATTTTAATCTTAGTCTACTGTTGATAAAGTTGTATTCAACATGAGAGTTTTTATTTAAGTCAATATTTTTTTACTCCAAATAAACGATAATTAACTGTTAAATATTTGAATGACTGATGCGTGTTAGGTCTTCTGCGATTCAAGCAGACAAGTCTATTGTGATGATATTGCCTGACAATCTGAACAAGTTTATATAATTTATTTCACTCTACAGATAAACATTAAGCATTTATTTTCAGAGATAATTCATGATTCTCATTAGTTTAATCATTTTTCTGTCACAAGTAGGAGCTAAATTTATAGTACTTTTGGCTTAGGTGCATTGAAAATAATTCTTTAGTACAATCTTGTAGATTTCCACCCATTTTGTGGAAAAATGAAGCCAATTGTTCTCTTATAATCATTGAGCTTCTTTTATTCACCACCGTTAAACACTGTGCTAAATCTCACAGCCGAAACACAACTGATTATAAAGTGGAATTTGCTATATACACTAATTTGACTTTAGATAACTAGCTATTTATCCATAGTGTTAATTTTGAAATTCCATTAACTTAATATGACTCCAAGGAGTAACTATGAAGACAATATATGTGGATAGTAAAAACTTACAAGAGCTCATTTCAATAAATAATTTTTTTGTATGTGTGAAAGGAGACATTATCATCAGCCACAGATATACAATGGGAGAGGGAGTACGAAGGAGGAAGAAAGGCAAAGATTTCAATTAAGGAAAAATAACAGTGCTAACAAATTAAACAATAACATCATGACACAGGGCGGCAAGCTTACGTTATTAGGCATAAATGGAATCTATCCCCAAAGCCTCTTAAAATATACTAGGGGAGACAAAACAGCACGGACTAGCAAGTTGACCCTTTCTAATTACTCTGCAGTTCCTAACAAAAGAAACCTCAAGAGAGGCAAGGTAGAGAGAAAGCTTTGTTCAGTTAGTCTGTACTTGCGTGGCTTCTTGAATGGTGTGGGTGGTGTTACACAAGAATGGGGAGTGCATGTATCCCAAGGGCACACAAACTGGCAACAGTGCTACACCCTCTGCAGTGTGGCTGAAAGTAATTAGGTCATTGAGCTGAGGGAGAAAGTAAGCCCCTATTGAATAGAGTAGCAGAGAGACATTAAGGCAATAGTCAGGTGCCATATGCCCAAGGGTAGCTCTGACTACAGAAGACTTGCACCTTCTGCATGGGCTGCCATTTAGAGAGAAAAGATCTGCTATAATGGAGGAAGGCAAAGACTATTGGAAAGAAGGAATAGAGAGAGGACAATATGACTAAGAAGAGATAGATATGCTCTCTCATGACATAAGCTTTCTATCTAAGTGGAAGAGAAAGATTGTTTTTAATGACACTAACATTTTTATTAATTGCACTTGCCAGTGGAAAACTTTGCAAGCCTCAGGCCTAGGCTCCTGAGACTGAGAAACTACTAGACTCTTGGACTTCCCGTTCACAGCTGAGCATTGTTGGGTTAGTTGAATTGCAGACTGTATGTGATGACACTAAATTCCCTTAATACACACACACACACACACACACACACACACACACACACACACACAAAATTAATTTTTTTAAAAAGGCCATAAGCCGGGTGTGGTGGCGCACGCCTTTAATCCCAGCACTTGGGAGGCAGAGGTAGGTGGATTTCTGAGTTCGAGGCCAGCCTGGTCTACAAAGTGAGGTCCAGGACAGCCAGGGCTATACAGAGAAACCCTGTCTCAAAAAACCAAAAAAAAAAAAAAAAAAAAAAAAAAAAAAAAAAAAAAAAAAAAAAAAAAAAAAAAAAAAAAAGAGAGGCCATGAATTTGAAAAAGAGCAAAGACATGTTTTCTTTGGAGGAAAACAGCAAGAATTGTTTGGAGGAAGAATGGGAGAATGAGAAGGGAAATTAGTGGAGTTATAATTTCAGAAATACAGGAAGCAATTAAAATATACATGCATATGATAACCCATGTTATAATAGCTATCATGTATTAATATTTGCTGTTTTAATTAGGACAAAAATTGACATAAAATTATAATATTCACTTTTCAGATAAAACAGGGACTAGAATGGGAGCCTGGGAGTCCTGCCTTTGGCCCATGATGTTATCAACCAGACAATCTAGCCACAAAGTCAATAAAACAGGAAAAATCAATGCCAAGTGTCAAAACTCAGGCACTGTAAGGCACAGTGGTCACGAGAATGGCAAAGGCTTCTAAACACTGCTCTCATTGGTAGACTCATGTTGGAGGTCTCTCTAGTTGACACTCAAGAAAACTGTGGCAGAGGAAGGTTTTTGGATAAAATACTCTACAAGTACAGTGCTAAAATGTGAACTTTTGTCTGAGTATTATCATGTTTTTAGTTTAGCTACCAAGCACACAATTACCAACAAAGTTCAGCAAAGTAACAGAAATAAAAAAAGAAAATATTTTGAGAAAAAAATGCTGCAAGCAATAACGTCTGAGAGGCATGTTAAAATTAAAAAGTGAATAAATTAGGACTTACAATGTTTTTATTATTTTAAATTGCAGAATTAGTAGCTGAGTGGGGAAAGCTTGCCCGACTCACTACTTACTGTACCTCTGAAAATATGAATTCTATCTTGACTGCCTCTTTAAATAAGATTAATTCACACCATTTTCCATTTAATTGCTTTATCTGTTTTGGTCCATTAGATTCTATGCGAGAATATAGCTTTTATGATAAATTAAATCCTAGAGTTTTATTTTGACATCAAAGTTAATTTTTAATCCAGGGAAAACTTTTATCTCATGCAATTTACTCCTTTTACATTTGCTAAAAAGCATAAAGTATGCACTAGTGGGAACTTTCGATGACACAGTTTTCTCATGGAAGAAGAGGGTTCCTGGCAGGAAGTTGTTCAGTTGGTGAACATCTGCTTCTTGAGGTGATATTGGTTAGTGTATTAGTCAGTTCTCTGTAGAGTCATAGAACTTGTGCAATATCTCTAAATATTAAATGAATTTATTGGAATGACTTACAGTCTTCAGTTCAACTAACCTAATAATGGCTAGCTATGAATAGGTAGTCCAAGAATCTAGTAGTTGCTCAGTCACATAAGCCTAGGTGTTTTCAGATGGTCTTTTGTATAAGCTGGAATCCTGAAGAAGTGAGCTTCAATAGATGTGCTCGTGACTCTAGCTGCATATGTAGCAGAAGATGGCCTAGTCAGCCATCATTGGGAAGAGAGGCCCCTTGGTATTGCAAACTTTATATGCCCCAAAACAGGGGAATGCCAGGGCCAAGAAGTGGGAGTGGGTGGGTAGGGGAGCAAGGTGGGGGGAGGGTAGAGGGAACTTTCGGGATAGCATTTGAAATGTAAATTAAGAAAATATCTAATAAAAAAAATATAGATGTGCTAGCAAGTAAGTGCAAGCTAGTGTAGAAGAAAAAAACCCTTCTGTCTTAGTTAGGGTTTTACTGCTGTGAACAGACACCATGACTAAGGCAACTCTTGTAAGGATAACATTTAATTGTGGCTGGATTACAGGTTGAGAGTTTCAGTCCATTATCATCAAGGCAAGAGCATGGCAGTGTCCAGGCAGACATGGGGATGGAGAAGCTTAGAGTTCTACATCTTCATCTGAATTCTGCTAGGAGAAGACTGACTTCTGGGAAGCTAGGATAAGAATCTTAAAGCCCACACCCACATTGACATACCTACTCCAACAAGGTCACATCTACTTCAAAAGGGCCACACCTTCTAGTAGTGCCACTCCCTGGCATGAGCATATACAAACCATAACACCTTCCTCCTTCCACTATTCTTATGTAGGCCTCTAGTAGAAAGAATGTTCCAGATTAAAGATGTGTGGCCCCACGCTTGGAAGTAAGTTTTGCTTTACTTGGAACTTTCTTTGCCCCAGACTGGCCTTGATCTTAGAGATCTGCTAACCTCGGCCTCCTGGGATTGAAGGCATATACCACATTGTCTGGGTCAAAGCTTTTCATGGCCACTATGCTCAAGATATGGGTCAAAAGCCTGTGGCATCCCAAACCAATATCAGGATTAAAAACCTGTGGCTTCCAGCCTCAAGATCCTGATCACAAGTGTGCTTTTTTTTCTAGATTGTAGTTCAAATCAGATATAGTAAAGTTGAAAATAGCCATCACAGTTATCCATGCTATCTTGAGTAATTGACTCTAACCAGGAATTGTGAAGTAAAATATACTATTCTCCTATATGTTGCTTTTGGTCAGAGGTTTTTCATTTGTTTGTTTGTTTGTTTGTTTTGTCTTTTATTGTTTTGTTTATTTACTTTTTCTCATAGCAACAGAAGTGAAATTAAACAGATCTATAATTAGAAAAGTGATTGAGACAGTAATCAAAGATTCCTTGACAGAGAAAAGTCTTGAGCCTGATGAACTCATTGGAGAATTCCCCTGAGCATTTAAAGAAAAGCTAACACTTGAAATTTCTTCTTCCCTCTTAACAAAGAAATCATATGAGGCAAAAATTTTCTTAAGCATAACGAAAACAAAAAAAAATTATAGAAAAGTATCTTAAGGACAAAGTGTTTCAAATATTGATGACAAACAAATACCAACATACTAATAAACAAGGTTAAATAGCATATTTAAAGGATGAAGCTTTATGATCTACTCTTGGGATTCCAGTGTGATCTACTCTTGGAATTCAAGGTTGGCTCAACATACAAAAATCAACAAATCATCAGACGTCTTTAATAGAGTTAAAATCAAACATTCATGACAATTTGTAATAAAAAGAATATTGATGCAAGTCACTACCTTTCACAGTAAAATATTTCAACAACTGACAAACATGCCAATTCAAACACAAAACAGTTCAAGAGTGAGGGTTATGCTTTTAAGACCATAAATGGAATACAAATAGTAGCTTTTACAATTCCTGTGCAACAGAGTACTGAAATACCACACAAGATTAGGAAAGTAAGAAAATTAAAAAAAAATCTATGCACTAGAAAGAAATGTAGACCATTTGTTATATGAAGAAAATTCTAGTGATTTCATAGAGAAAAATCCATTAATCTTATTAAATAAGTTCAGCAATTCAGTAGAAAGGTGACCAAGCCCAATCAGTCAGTTAACAAGGACTTGAGGGAGGGAGTAATATTGAAAGGAAGAGGACAATTAGACAACACTATAGCATAATTCCAGCAAGCTCTCAAGCAAGTTCAATTCTTCCCATGCTGCTTTTATACCTTTATACTGTTCTAAGTACATGCAAAGAATAGGGTTAGTTCTTGGTCAAGAAACAAAGAATAAAAAATGTTCCATGATCATTGTAACCAGAAGAAGCTCAAGATACAAGGAACACATTCCTCAGCTGTGTTTATCTTGAGCCTACTTCCTTGCCCTTGCTCAACTTCAAATATTCTTAACAATTTTCTTCAAATGTCACCAAGAGCTCTCCACATACTCCCATTTTTACTACATAAACAAGACTGCTTAGGCTGTTCTGACGAGAATGTCTTCCATACCTGTCTTTGAAATGCATTATTAAAGGTAATGAACATCTGTCTTAGGTTGGTAAGACCCTATGCAAATCTTACCAATCCTTAGTGGCTCTTTCTGGGGATCCATTTTAAGTTTCAAGCCATATATTTTTGCTGCCAACATGTTGATGTTGTTAAAAGCAAGTTTTATTAAAACTGCAAGAATAAAAGTATTCCCAGGACAAGAAGGGCCAACATGATCAAACTCTATAAGCCATTCTTGAAGCTTGACCAAGACAGAAATACTCACCTTAAGCCATTAATAATTTTATCAGCAATATGCAGAGCATTAAAACTCAGTGGAGCAGCATTCTTTAAATTAGTAATTTTTGTATGCAAAGTTAAAATATCCAGAGTGGTGTTAGAATTATGCCAGACACCCTGTAATTGTCTTTAAATTTTCTCCTGATTATAGTAACTGGCACTGTAAATTTTAGAGGTGACACAAATCCATTGGTATTTAGCATCAAACTCAAAATGGCTTCTTACTCTTAAACACTGAAACTCCTCTCCAATAATTTGAATTGAATCATAAAGAACATCAATTCATTGTTCCAAATACCTATCTAAATCTTCTTGAATACTAATAGCATTAGTAACATTCCCTGCTAAATGATTAACAAAAGTGACTGTCTTAACTTTTTGCATCAAAGAAATTGCAGAAGCAGTAGTGTATTAATGCAATCAAAAGTTGCTATACCAACAATAATCAAACCCACTACTCTCTTGCTTCTACTTAAAGCCTGACTCATCCCTTCCAATATTTGTAAGCTCTTTTTTAGAATACCAAGGTCCTGTCAGATATATAGGCAACAAAACAAAAGCTGGTTGATAAACCACAACAACAGAAGTCCCAGAGTTCAATAAACTAACACAATTAGAAACTGTGCAGTCAATACAGCTTACATTAAATTCTGTAGAAGAAACAGAAGTAATTTTAACACAATCAATTAATAAAAGATTTGGAGCCTTAACACATGAACTAAGGTTTGTTCAAAATCCAGATCCTGTCCCAATTTTGTCTTCTGAAACATAACTTCATGGAGAGCTGCAGCTAACTTCCAAATATGCCATTTGGATTGCCAAAGACCTATAGACATATCTTTTGTCTAATGTTTGATTGGTTCCCAGCCCTCACAATAATTTGCATATTGGAAATATTAAACCACATTGCAGATTGATTATAACATTCTGTCTATCTAACAGTTTTGTTAAATGCCAGTTCCACCTTATCTGTGGGTTCAGATCCACAAGGTCATATCTCATGATGATCAGGGGCAGATGCCTCATAAGCATGCCCATTTACTCTGGGAACCAATTTCTGGGCTTGCCCTTGATCCTCTCTCCTCTGTCATGAAGAAGAGCTGGAGAAGTTGATGACAGTCATTCCAGGTGGGTAAATGAGTCAGGATGATTGAATCTATAATACCTGTGAGAGCTGATGGTCTTTCTAAAAAACGGGGAGGGAGTTTGGCAACTTCCAATTGCAAAGATTATTATTGGCACAGATGTCTCCTGAGCATCTTGGTGGTCCTGTAACCCAGAGAGTTAAAATTGCATAGTAGAATCAGCCCTCTAGGCAGTACAGGCTCAAGTGTGAGGTGGACTCCAAGTGGATTTTGGATAGTCAGGGGAGTCAGGGGATACTCCTCTCTCCACCTGTACTGGCTGGTCAGAGGCAGCAGTGGCAGAAGCAGGAACATAAGGAAGAATAGTGAGAGCCTCCTTGGGAGCAGAAACTGGTAGCAAGGCAGGGGGTTGAGGCAGACCCTCCTTTAGAGGAAGACTGGTGGAAAGCGACAAGGCCCATAAGAGAGGGTATCATCTAAGCAGGGAACTTCTCAACCAGGTACTCCCACATGGTGATATAGTGCACTTAGTTCAGGTAGCCCCAGGTTTTATAAACTAAACCTTCACCATATTAATGACGGGCAAATGGAAAGTCCGCTCTTTAGGCCATAGGTAGGCCATTCAATCCTGCAAAAGATGGTTAGTTTTGGGGACAAACAACCAGACCCATGTCTTCTGTGACAAGACAGAAAAAAGTCCTTAAAATGATTCGGGACCAGGATGAGTGGCATGCTTTCGGCCTGCCTTATCCTAGGAATTAAAGAAAAATTTGTATGACAGTACTAAAAGCATAAATAGAATATACACAGACATACTGAAGGACCTTTCTGGGAAAACAAAAACAAATCCAAAAGGCTATCTCAGATGGTCTTCATCCCTGCTCTCGGAAGGACCATAGACCTACAGCCAGTTCAGAATCCAGATGAGAACTAGCAAAAACTCCTACTTCTGGTAGAGGATGGGGAGCATCTTCTATTTTCCCTGACTGATTGACAAAATACGGGTCCACTTTGCCCTTTTTGGCCTCTAGATTATACCCAAATCAGAAATGCAGAGATAAAAAAACAAACAAACAAAAAACAACAATAAGGCTACCAGACTTATTGATCAGAACACTCTATTATTTGGGCCAGGGAGTCTCCAGGGAATCCCAGACAAGAGGCCCCAAATGCAAGGGTCAATGATTAGCTGAAGAATGATATCCCAGATTCAAATAGTATGTAAAGACAAAAAGTGTTTTATTCTGCAGAAATTCAGAAGGCTGGAGTCTCCCATGACCAAGACAAAGAGACAACGAAGTGAGCTCATAGGCCTGATTCAAACACATTAGGGGAATTCCGGAATAGGTGAAGAAGTAATAATTTTAATTTTCCCAGTATAATCTTCATCTATCTCTCATGGACCAATCATTAGTCCTGCTATAGTGGCGCTCCTTCCCAATAACAGTCCCATAGCTCCTGATGGGAACAG
The DNA here is from genome assembly GCA_902729485.2 of Mus minutoides. Classification (NCBI taxonomy): domain Eukaryota; kingdom Metazoa; phylum Chordata; class Mammalia; order Rodentia; family Muridae; genus Mus; species Mus minutoides. Next base: position 457,668 of record LR749927.1, on the reverse strand, counting down.
ACCATGTATTCCAGCAAGAGGAGCCTGAATTCCCATTTCAGTGGATAATATTGTGTAGATGGAGGGACCTATGTCCAGTCCTGCACTGCCTGTAGTTTCTCAGAAGAGATTTTGAAAGGATTATTTTGATGAGGAATGAACTGCATTGCCCCATAACATTGTTTCAGGGCCTGGGGTGGGCCCCCTCTTCATTTCCCTGATAGAAAGGATTTCCTAAGTTATCCCTCTCATATGTGCATTAATATGCCCAATGGGTTCCTCTCCTCCATTTAGGACAAAGTCCTGGTGTTTTTCCTTAGTTCTATTTGGACAGTTTCTCACTCGATGCCCTGTCTGTCCACATCCAAAACAACTTCCTGGAGTCCTAGTAATCTTCCTCTTTTCTTTTCCCATGTATCGAAACAAAACTTGTCCTATAGTTTTTCCCTGCAGTGTGATGGCAATTGCCACAACCTGGACATAAAAGGAACCAATATCAGAACATAATCTATAGTAATCCATAACAGAACCTACTTTTCTATAAGGTCTAATTGCAGCCTGGCAGGCAGAGTTAGCATTTTCATAGGCCAATTGTTTAACTAATAACATGCCTGTATTAACATCTCCAAAAACTCTTCCTTCAACCTTAATTAGACTATCAATAAATTCTTGAAAAGTGTCATCAGGACCCTAGTGAATTTTGGAAATATCTTGTGATAAATCTCCTTTCATAGTTAAAGCATTCCATGCCCTTCTAGCAGCAGCACCAATTTGAGCATAAATACCAGGGTTATATAACAATTGATTCTGCACATCTGAATATTGACCCTCTCCTGCCAACATATCATAAGTAACAGGATTATTAGCTCTAGCATTGAGCTCCGCAGTATGCTGGCATCTTTCATAAATTTCCATGTTCCATATCAAATAATCTCCTTCCCCCACACATGCAGGAGCTAACTGTTTCCAATCTGCAGGCAGACGAGCCTCAGTGGACAAGCCATCTAACATAGTCATGGCAAAAGGAGCAGTAGGTCCATACTGAGCACAGGCAGCTTTTAATTCTCTTAGCTGTTTAAAAGGAATGAGAGTGTGATATCACTGAGAGTTACCCCACTGATCTTGCATTTTGAAAACCGGGCACTTGAATATATAGCCCTGATTGTCTCCTCCTCTATCTACTCCCTGTTTTAAACATGCTTACATGGGGGATAGAAAAGAAGGACTAAGACTAAGAGCCTTCCCTTACTGATTTTTTTACTCATGAACAAAACTAAAGAAAGTACTTCAGTCACCTCTTTTGATTTCTTTTCTTCATTATCATCATTTGAATCCTCACTATCTGAACTCTCTTTGCCAAGTACCTATTCAAATCTTTCAACAAGCCAAGCTAATTGTTTTTGTTTTATTTTCTTTTGTCTTGGGATAACTTTGCCAGATCCTGTGCAAAATGTATCTTAAGAGGGTCCTGCAAAGGAGGCCAAACATCATTATGATACTTACCAGCTACTTCATCCAAATCAGTTTTATCCTCTGTATCAATAGGCTCATAATTCTTTTCTGCCTTATCTAAAACGTCATAAATAGGAAGTGCAGATGGAACAGCTTTGTCTTTCTTCTTGCTTCCATTATCGGTGTCTTCCAATATCTTACCTAATTTTATATTTTCATGTCCAGGATCTAAACTGTCTCTACAAAAGTTCAAAGGTTAAAAGCATCTATTTTTTAGGATGATGTATTATATAGCATCCTTTTACCAGGGACAAAATTCTGGTAAAAAGCATAAACTGGGTAAGCTGTTTTTGACTTATCATTGCTCCTCTAGATTTTATCATATCTCTAAATATATGTATAAAAAGCATTCTACTATTACCCTGTTCCATGTTTATAGGGTTTCTTCACTGCTGGCCCAAATGGTCTGTATTTTCCTTTGCTCGAGCTTCCAATTCCTATGGTGTCCTTCATGAAGCCCCTTGTACTTGACCACCACATTGGGTGCCAGATGAACAAGCCCACTCAGTCAGTCAACAAGGTTTTGAGGGAGGAAGTAAGGATGAAAGAAAAGACCAATTAGACAACAATATAGCACGAGTCCAGCAAGCACACAAGCAAGTTTGTTTTTCCCAATTGGCTTTTATACTATTCTAAGTACATGCAAAGAATAGGGTCAGTTCTTGGCCAAGGAACAAACAAGGCATAAACAAAAGTCCCATGATCACTGTATCCAGGGGTTTATGAAGGTGATCAAGATATATGGAACACATTCCTCAGCTATGTTCATCTTGAGCATAATTTCCATGACCTAACACAATGTCAAATATTCTTACCAAATTCCTTGAGGTAGCACCAATAGCTCTCTACAGAAAATCAATAAAATGTATTGTTGAACTTTTAAGCACCTGTAACAAACAATCTGAAAAGAGATTAAAGAAAAAGAAACAATTTATAGCAGCAGCAATAAGGTCAAAATATTTAGAAATTAACTTTAAAGGGAAATGACTTACATAATAAAGCATACAAAAATGTTGCTGAGGGAAATAAGCAAGCTGTATATATATACTGGAATCATAGCCTATATTCTTTGTTTGTACAATTTTGTTTCATTATGAAATCAGTATTATTAAAGTTACTCGTAAAATCTCATGAGAATTCCATTAAAACTTTTTCCAGAAATAGAAATATCATTTGAAAGTTTAAATGAAATATCAAAGACTCCCAAAGATAGATAACAAATGATTCTAAATGACAAAACTTACCACAAAACTAAAATAGCCAAAATAGCAAGGGCTTAGTATAACGACACACTCTGAAATGGATAGACTAGACAAAGAACAGAAAAGAAAACCAAATAGAATGGAGCCAGAACGGAACAGAATGGAACAGAATGGAACAGAACGGGAGTTCTTTAAAATAAGAGTTTACACTTAGTGTCAAATGATCTTTGACAAAGTGTCCAAGATATTTCATAAAATAATGTAACTTTTTTTTTAAATATCTGGAATAATTTGTTATCTACAACCCCCCCAAATGGAATTGAATCCTTGACTAATTTTAGCAAAATTAAATAAAATGAACCAAAGACCAATATATTCAACTCAAAATTATAAAAATCTTAGAGGAAAACATGAAAAAAAAACTTTACTAGATGTGCATAGGAAGTCTTCTTGACTATGATAGCAAAGGCACAGGCAACACCCAGACAAGTTACATTTTTGTAGAAGTTGGTGGTGAAAGACTTTGTGAACCTGGGAGCAAGAAAGATTGTCAGCCCTAAAACCATGCATACATGTAACATTATACAAACTAAAGTAGCTATACTTTATATATATATATATATATATATACACACACATATATTTTAAGTTATTAACAAATATGCCACAAATTTGAAGGAGAACAAGTAAAGCTATATAGGAACACTGGGATGAAAGACAACAAAAGGAGAATAGTTGTAATCATACAACAATCACATGCACACATACACAACATAGGAAAGAGACTTAAGTAAACTTATCTTTAAAAGTGATCTGTAAGTTTCCCATAAGTACATAAAAAAGCTCAATGTCACCAATAATTTTAAAAACGCATGTCAAGGCTACAACAAGATACCACTGCATAAAGACACAGGAGAATACTGTTATTTTTTTAAAAATCATAGGTAATACCAAAATGTAACAAATATTGGTAAGGACATAGAGTAGTTTAAAGCCTAATGCCCTCCCAGATACTTGAAATAAAAATTTTCTATGAGTAAAAATAGACTGTATGTTGAAAATTATGTGGAAGTTCCTTAAAAATTTATAGATATAGTCATTATATGACCCAGAAGTTCCACTTCTGGGAATATTAGCAAGAATTTGCAAAATTAGTTCCAAGAAGATCCCCAACACAGAGCCGTATTTTATCAGCATCTGAAGTGTGACGAAAAACATGTACCTAACACATAGATGCACAAAATTATAGAATAAACATGAAATAGAATATTAATCAGGCTTACTTAGAGAAGACACCACATACTAAGCTATAGCAGGGTCAAACAAGGTGTACTAAGTGTAGCATGTGTGCATGTATGGGCATTTGTGTGTGTGTGTTTCTTTTGTATTTTTTTTCTTTCTTTTTTTTTTCAACTTTTATTAGATATTTTCTTCATTTACATTTCAAATGTTATCCAGAAAGTTCCCTGTATCCTCCCCCCTCCCGGCCCTGCTCCCCTACCCACCCGCTCCCACCCCTTGGCCCCGGCGTTACCCTGTATTGCGGCATATAAAGTCTGCATAACCAAGGGGCCTCTCTTCCCACTGATGGCCAACTAGGCCACCCTCTTCTATATATGCAGCTAGAGACATGAGCTCAGGGGTACTAGTTAGTTCATGTTATTCTTCCACCTATAGGGTTGAAGACCCCTTCAGCTCTTTGGGTACTTTCTCTAGCTCCTTCTTCCTTGGGAACCCTGTGTTCCATCCAATAGCTGACCGTGAGCTTCCACCTCCATGTTTGCCAGGCATTGGTATATTTTCCCCCGAGACAGCTATATCCGGGCCCTTTCAGCACCATCTTGTTGGCATATGCTATAGTGTCTATGTTTGGTGACTGATTGTGGGATGGATCCCTGGCAGCGGCAGTGGTTGGGTCCATCCTTTGGATTCAGCTTCACAAATGCTCTCTTTAACTCTTTCAATGTGTGCTTTGTTCATAATTCTAGGAAGGGGTGACGTGTCCACATTTTGATCATCCTTCTTCTTGAGTATCATGTGTTTAGTAACTTGTATCTTGGGTAGTCTAGGTTTCTGGGTTAATATCCACATATCTGTGAGTACATGTTATGTGAGTTCTTTTGTGAATGGGTTACTTCACTCAGGATGATGGCCTCCAGATCCATCCATTTGCCTAGGAATTTCATATATTTATTGTTTTTAATAGCTGAGTAGTACTCCATTATGCAAATATACCAAATTTTTTGTATCCATTCCTCTGTTGAGGGACATCTGGGTTCTTTCCAGTTTCTGGCTATTATGAATAAGGCTGCTATGAACATAGTGGAACATGTGTCCTTGTTACCAGCTGGAATATCTTCTGGATATATGCCCAGTAGAGGTATTGCAGGATCTTCTGGTAGTACTATGTCCAATTTTCTGAGGAACCGCCAGACTGATTTCCAGAGTGGTTGAACCAGCTTGCATTCCCACCAACAATGGAGGAGTGTTCCCCTTTCTCCACATCCACGCCAGCAACTGTTGTCACCTGAATTTTTGATCTTNCTTGTACTAAGGTCAAGTCTAAGTGGTTGAAGGACCTCCACATAAAACCAGAGACACTGAAACTTATAGAGGAGAAAGTGGGGAAATGCCTCGATGATATGGGCACTGGGGAAAAATTCCTGAACAAAACAGCAAAGGCTTGTGCTGTAAGATCAAGAATTGACAAATGGGACCTCATAAAGTTGCAAAGCTTTTGTATTTTTTTTCTTTTTTTAAGTTCTTTATTTGTGTTTGTTTGTAGCAAAGATAGAAATAAAATGCATGATGTCAGGTGGTGCTGAAGTGGGCAGGAGTTGTGAGAAGCTGAAGAAGGGGAGACCATAGTCAGAATATGTTGTATGAAAATATTTTTATTAGATATTTTCTTCATTTACATTTCAAATGCTATCCCAAAAGTTCCCTATACCTTCCCTCTGCCCTGCTCCCCAACCCATTCACTCCCTCTTCCTGGCCCTGGCATTCCCCTATACTGGGGCATATGGTCTTGCGAAAATATTTTTTTAATAACAAAAAAATGAAATTGTTAAAAGATACTTAATAATACTTAAAATTGAAGACATTAACTTAAGTACAAATTCATTTTAATAAGTCTGTTGGTGAACATAACACTGACAGAAACAATAGCGTTGGCCAGCCCCTGAAGAGGAAGCAGAATTGAGTTATTGTTTAGTATGCATGGTTTCTACTTTCTAGAGTGACATTTCTAAAGACAAATTCTGGTAGTTGCTACATAGTCAAAAATCCCATCAATCCCATATAATGTAGGACTCAGATGTGTAGAATACTGAATATTATGTTGTGACAATAAGTTTAAATACTGGAAAAAATATGAATGTTCTATTATTCCTGCAATGTCACCAGAGAAGAAACTTCTTATCTGTGTTTCTGATGATACCGGCATGTTTGGGGAAGTGTGTGTTCAGTTTAATACTACTATTAAAGTTTGTAGACCTTGTTTTGATGTACTAGAAGGGAGGATGGCAGAAACTATCTGGCAGAAACATATCTGCAGACTCAAGACAAAACATTTGCGCAGTCAGCTAGAACTTACAAGAAGCTTTTCAGAAAACCACCTTTATTTGGTAAACATTGAATCTTTACTACTAATGCATGGGTTACTTTAAGTTGTTGGCTGATGTTATTAATAGTGAATTATTTTTTAAAATGAGTAACTGGAAGTAGGTAACAAAATATACTATTTCTTATTGTTGGCTGTATGCAACCCAAATCAACATATAGCACCTAGTCAAGACACACCTTTAATAATTCTGTGAGCTGTAGGAGTCACAAACAATGATGCTCTAATATCTGTGTCAAAAGAGAAAAGTTATAAGGATCCTCTTTGGTCTGTAGAAAACACACAAGCATATAAAAAAGTGAAGAGAGTATGTTTTACTAGCTTAATGATTAAGCACTCTCATACTGTAAACAATTTTTGTCCTTAAGGACTCAGTACATAGAAGAACGAAGATCAGGCCCAGAAGTAAGAAGCATATGTCTTGAATATCAGTAAATCTTTACTTGAGAAAAACTATACCTCCATGGTAGCATTTCAGAAGTGGTTCCTGTAGCTGAAGTAAGGCCTTGTCCTTCAGGCAATGGGGCCATGAAGTGTACTTTACATCATGAAGCTTCACTGACCTCAGACTTTACAAACTAAGAACTAATGTAGGTGAAAGAAGTATGGAGCTCACTTAATGGGAAAGGTCTTTCTTATTTTGGTCTAGTAAAGACAATTGAGGAAAGAAATGATCCTAGAGAAAGTGGTGAATCTGATTTCATGCAAAGTGAGGGCCATGGTTGCTAGCTTGTTCTAATTACATCACCATTAAAGATCGGAGTGTATCCAATCATTCAACCACTCAACAGAGAATCCTGTAATAGTATGAGATAAATTAGTAGTGATTTCGATATTAACAAGAAGGAGGGATATTAATCCATCATTATTACACAATATTGGTTAAGAATCTATAAAATAATTAGAGTTGCAAGATTTCATGAGGGAATTAAAGCTAGTCTTGAACTATTGGTTTTCCTGCCACTGCCCTTAGAGCTGCTAGATTCCAGTGCTCATCACCAGGACCAGTAGCCAATAAGAAAACCATGTCACTGGTATGGGTCAGTAAATGACTGAAATAGTTCCCAATCCTGAAACTTCTATGAGTCCTAATTTCTGAACTAAAATAAGTGTTAGCAAGTCCTTGACATGCTTACCCTAAGGTTTGTGTTCCTTTCATTCCAAGTGAATAATTTGTTAGCATGGAACTTATTTCATAAACATTCTGGTAATGATGCCTATGTTGGTGGGAAATGTATATATGATGTAGAGTTTACATATCTATATTTGTCATCCTCTACCACAGAGTACTTTAACTCTATTATTTAACTCTACTGTTGTTTGTCCAGCCAGCTCTCATTGCTCATACAGTTTCTGTCCCTCTTCTGTTGTTGCTTGGCTTTTTAAGCACATGATCATTCCCTGGCAGAGCCTAACAAGCATGGAAATGGTGGTATCTAACTGTGACTGGATGAAATTCTAGTGGCAGACATTGCCTGGTCACAGTAGGTTTCTCTAAAGTCAGAGGGATGCTTCCTGGCAGCAGATCGTTGTGCTGTTGCTCCATGCAAAAGGAGCAGCCATGGACTTACTCAGAGTTGGTTGCTTTAGATGGAAAGCGGCCTTTACACATTCATCAAGATTAATCTATTCAAAAGGTATTTAATGTTGTGCTGAGTTTATCATCGGGTTTCATGGAGTAGCAGTATTTCATCAGCTGCAGTGACAAACACATATAGGTGTCTGTTAACAGGTGTGGGGTCTCTGTAGAGAAGCAGGCTGGGGATAAGGTTAGGAGAGAACTCGGCTCCATGATACACAGAGGTTAAAGTTATGAAGATTTTAAATCTTTCCTATTGGCTTGAATTATCTTATATATTTTTTCTATCTCTCTTTTGAAAGAAAGCAATAAGCCTGTCAAAGGAGGAATTAATTAAGCAAATCAATCAGTCAGTTTTATTAAGGAATTACAAAACCCAAGTGAGCATTCATTATTCAGATAATGGGACATCTTAGAGCCTCTCCTTTCAATTATTGATAAGCTGCTATCTATCATTCAGGCCTCTTTAGTACTGATTTAGTTGTGAATGAAAGCAGGTCATCCAGTGAGCACCTATGCTGTGTCTGTGCCATCTAGAAAGATGAGAATCAGAGCATCAAGCTGGCTGGTACCATGGACCACCTACAGGGCTTCCCAGTACCCATCAGAAGAGGAGAATGTACTGGCATCACCTGATACAGCAGGGAGACTAAGGCCATGAGGACAGGCTTCTTCTTTCCCATATGGCAATTACCTTTTGACTTTTGTAATGACTCCCTACAAACACAGTAAATTCCATTACTGATCTAGAACTAAAGACAAAGAATATATTTTATATGTGGAAAAATGAGATTCCCTTCTAGCTCCAGAGAGGTCTGTTTCCCTCAAACTCAAAGCAATCTGTACACACACTTGATTACAGTGTTTATGTGGGACCATGTCTGCATAGGAATAGGATTAACAAGTATTTTCTACTCTTGTGCTGATTTAAAAATCATTCTTTTCTCTTATCAAAAGATGATCACTGCCGGGCAGTGGTGGCGCACGACTTTAATCCCAGCACTTGGGAGGCAGAGGCAAGCGGATTTCTGAGTTCGAGGCCAGTCTGGTCTACAGAGTGAGTTCCAGGGCAGCCAGGGCTACAGAGAAACCCTCCCTCAACACCCTTCTCCCCTCAAAAGCTGATCACCTATGAGGTGTCTGAGAATCATTTTGGAACTCTAATTAGGCCATATGTTGATATAACACATATGTAGACATGTGTCCATGCTGATTAGAGAGCTTTTTGGCATATCATAAAGAAGTTCAATGTAGGCACCACCCAAGATGTATATATGGATCATGAGGTCATAGCCATAAGTGAAAGGTATATACGACTTGTCCTTCACAAGTTCACAGAGAAAATGTCTAGCATCCAAAAAACCAACAGAACTTTAAAGAACCTCCTTTGGCTAATGTGGATACATGGTTGGTTCAAGGGAAAAATAACAGGGTCTGTGATAAGATAGAGATACAAGGTATATTATTGGCAATTGATACCACTATGGTTTGGCCTAGGGTTTACTGATCACAGATAGATACACATCCTGAATATTATGTTAAAGCCAAACCTTAGAATATTAACAATATTCTCAATAAAGTGATAATTTAGGACCCAGCAGCCTATTCTATTGAAAGATTGTTAGCAAACATTACAAAATCATGTAAGTTACAGATCCTTCTTTAAACACTTATGGCTATATATATCATCCAACATATACTATTGTATACAAACAAAGGCATAGTAAGAAGATTTATGTGCCACAAGACAAAATATTAACAAATTATAAACTTTGCAAAATAAGAAAATATTTATAAATAGATAAAATGTGACTAAAGATGATATAAGATATAAATATAAGATAAAGAATATAAATATAATATGATATATAACCACAAAATAAAAACTTGCAGAGTAAAAATATAACATAGTATATCAATGACTGAGGTTAACAGAAAATAATTGAATAGTTCATATTAACACAGGAGTAACATGTACGAATATGTACCAATTCTGAAACCTCCCCCAAATAAACAAGCAATTAAATTAAAAATACATATGAAAACTAGTCATTAGGGGAGAATTTGTGTAATTTTCACCTGTATAGATGTCAGAGTAGATGAAATAGTATATATATATATATTTGGTTTTTAGAGACAGGGTTTCTCTGTATAGTCTTGGCTGTCCTGGAACTCACTTTGTAGACCAGGCTGGCCTCGAACTCAGAAATCCGCCTGCCTCTGCCTCCCGAGTGCTGGGATTAAAGGCATGCACCACCACGCCCAGCTAAATAATTTTTTTTAAGTGTTTGTATTTACACATGTTTGCTCTCATGGATATGTTCACTTATATACTATGCTATAGGTATAGAACCATCTGGGGAAAAAAATCTGCAGGAGTCTGTTCTCATTTGCTAGTGGCATATGCCCTAGACAAACTGGCCAGGGAGATTCAGGCTGATCTTCCTGTGTCATCTCACTTCTTGATGTGGAATTGCTGCAGTCACAGACATGCACTATTGCATCCAACTTTTCATATAAGTTCTAGCAACCACATTCAGGCCCGAGCAGCTAGAGCTTTTCTTCTGGAAGCATTCTCTCTAGCTTTGCAAATATTTAAACAAACAAAAAAAAATAATGAATGAATGAATGAATGAATAAATAAATAAATAAATAAATAAATAAATAAATAAATAAGAAAAGAAAGAACAAATTCATCTAAAACCTTACTCTTCTGCGGGTATTGACGCCATAAATATTCAGTATCAGGAACTGCAGTTTCCAGAAGAGACTTATGAGACCAGGAATGGTCATTATGAGGAGGAAGGCAAGCTAATGTTCACATAGCTATTTGCGCTGTCATGGACCCTGGATAACCTAGTGCTGATGGCCAAATAGGAAAAGGCAAATATTTGCTGAAGGCTTGAGAGATATTTTTGTGGATGGGCCTGGCGCTGTTCTTGTGAACCAATCACCTAATGAATAAAGGAGCCAATCACTGGGCAAGTAGGTGGGACTTCCGGGTTGGACAGAGGAAGAGAGGAAGTGGAGAGAGTTAGGTCCTTTTCAGAACGGGGAGAGCAGAGGGGTAAAAAACTTTAGTTAGATTTTTCCAATAGCATGCAGATCTGCAAGGATTCGCCACCAAAGGAATAGGATTTTATTTATTTTTATTTTTTTATTTTTTGGTTTTTTCGAGACAGGGTTTCTCTGTATAGCCCTGGCTGTCCTGGAACTCACTCTGTAGACCAGGCTGGCCTCGAACTCAGAAATCTGCCTGCCTCTGCCTCCTGAGTGCTGGGATTAAAGGCGTGCGCCACAACGCCCTGCTTGGAATCGGATTTTAATAAGGCTTGCAAGATTAGGTTTCAGTTATTGCTCCCAGAGATTGAGTTACCATTATTTCTGAGCTAAGTTTGTCTTGTGTTTTCCTTCACGGGTTCAACAGAGAAAGATAAGGTGGCCAGGTGTGGGTTAGCCTGAGGTGCTCCATGGAGGCCATGTGCGTTTGAAGCATGGGCTTGGTGTGGTAATGACTCACCAGTGGGAACCTAGCAAGCTGGGTGCAAGAGATTGTGGAATTCAGAGTTAGAATCTCCATGAGATAAAAACAGATCGGCCGTTGCCCACTATTCCATGGCCAGCCAGGCTGCCAGGGCAGAGGCACAAGCATGGGAACACGCCGCTTCCTTCTTTTAAAAAATATTTCCCGCAGTAAGGTGTCAGCCATCTTGCTAACATTTTCAGCTGTTTTCCTGTATTTTTAATTTAAGCATCCATTCAAGACAAGTACTGACATTGTTTCATAATGAAAAAAAAAATATATATATATACTGCCTAGGATGTCGACCTGTTACTGGGGTCACACATGGCTCATCTAAGACCTGACTGCTTCCAGGTCATGTGCTGCTCAGAGTTCATTCTTTCAGCTAGCAGCATACTGTCTGGAAGAAATTCATGAAAGCACAGTGAAATTCTTGCCATAGTTCAAAACCAGGTGAGTGAAACACTCACTGTGCCATATATAAGTAGTGTGTTCAGGGAGAGAGAGAAAAAATTGCACAAGATAGTAAATAGAGGGGGAGATTCTGTACTGATCAACCACAAAAACTCTCCCCATGCCCTTCTTATGTAGTACCAGTCTCACCTAATTTCCATTCTGTGACCAGTACTTAGAAATATTTCTATGAATTAGATACAATATTCAAATGATTAAAATAATCCAAAAAAATGTCTATGTGTAAAACCTGGGTCCTTAGAAGGTATATCATTTATCTGAGTAATTGCATCTAATGGACTTGAGTTTGGTCCTCAGATTCTCTGCAAAATATTCAGGCACTTAGTGTGTTCTTGTACTTGGAAAGCAGACATAGATAGACCCCTGGGAATCCCTAGTCAGCCATGCAAGATTAAATTACAGGTCAATGAGAGACCCTCTCTCACAAAAAGAGTGGATGTTTCCTGAAGAATAACATCTGAGACTGACCTCTGTCCCCCCAATTCACAAGCAGCCGTACAGCACATGAGTGCAAACACTCAACACAGAAGTTGTGACACTTTATAACTCAGTTTACTAGGAAGACTTTCAGATTAGGTATATTATAGGATTTTACTTGGATGTTAGGATAGAAGTCTCTGTAGGACAGTCCCCCTATCATCCCTGTCATCCTTGGACTCCTCAACTTTATGATACAATCTAAGAGGAAGGAAACCAAGGCTCAGGGATATGTAACTTGACCTCTTTAAAGAAGTTTAGGTTACAAGGTAAAAGTGCAAGCATTAGTGGAAAACCATCTCCTCTTCTTTACCTTTTACATCTGCCCTTTTTGGTCCTGCACAGCAGCCATATATGCTTAGATAGGCAGTGTGATCATGGGTTGCATATTTAATCTGTTTTCCCATGTATGGCACAGGGAGTCTTGTGTGGCACCTTTCTTCTGCCCTTTTCTGGCTTCTCTGGCTGAAATGCTATAATTCTTTCTGTAAGACAGCATTATATTTAGCTCTTTCAGCAGAAAGAGCTTTGTGCTCAGGTGGACAATGGTAAAAGCTTAGACCACTTGTCCTGTTGTGAATTCAGAGCCTGTGTTTTGTAGAGTCTGCGTTAAGCTCTGTACTTTGATATTCTGGCTCTGAGTCTTCACTTCCCCTCTGCTAAGGAGGAGGAAATGAGTGGTTTTTCAATTTTGAATACTTTCCAAAGTGAATTTTGTGTCAAAAGCTCAATCAACATAACCAACACAATATTTTGATAAAAAAAAAAAAAAAACCTGAGCTTGTTGCTTTCTATTATAAAGCAGAACTCTGATATACAAACATTTGGCACTGTCTTTAGAAGAGAAGGCAAAGTCAAATGTTAATGGATTTAAGCAGATGTTTCAAAATTGGGATTTGATTCCTAGTAGGTATCAACACAATGAATTGTTTGTACATTATTGGAGACAATAGCAAAATGAGTGTTTTGGAGTAAAGAATTTGAGTGTATAATCTTTTTTATTTTGTTGTTGTTGTTCATGGATGAGCATTGAATTTCAGGAAGTTTCCATAAGATACCATCAAAATATTTTCCTAAGAGACTGGGGAAATGTCTTAGAGATGAGGATCTGAACTCAGATCCTCAGTACCCATGTAAAATCTGTGCATAGTGAAGAATGTTTATGACCCCAGTGCTGATAATGGTCAGAGAGAAATATATCATGGAACCTTTCCTGGCCATCCTGTTTAGCCAAAATGGTGACTCTGTCTCAAAACATATGGTAGAGAAACAATTGAGAGAAGATGTTCTGATGTCTACATGTGGCATCCCTGCAGGTACATATGAATTAACACACCTGCACACCCATTTGCACATAGGTACATACCTCTCTCTCTCTCTCTCTCTCTCTCTCTCTCTCTCACACACACACACACACACACACACACACACACACACACACACACACACAACCCTAACCACGTGTGCCCTAGCAGGACACCACTAAAGTCACAGCAGCAGATACAAGCAGTATAACAATGAATGAAACAGAACAGTTAATTATGCTTGACATTCTGAATGCTCAGTTAGAGTGAAGACAAGAGTGCTCCCTAGAGTCCATGGCAGCACCTACTCACCATCGCACACATTTATTTCAGAATCACATTACTTTTCTATAGATTGTATTTATTCTTATTTTTAGTGGTGTCAAGTACTAAGTAGTCAGTAAGTTTTGAATTTAATGTTCCCTGCTGCAACACAGCACTGTGACCTTGGTCAAGTTGCTTTATCAATATAAGACTTAGTTTTCTAATCTGCAAACTGTTTGTTTGTTTGTTTGTTTAAACATAGAAGCCATAACAAAATACCTCAGACTGGCAAATTTGCAAACAGCAACAACAAAACTTTTGCAGCAGTGAGCTGCTGATATTTGGGAGCCTATGAAGTCCAAAGTCAAGGGCGAGTAGATTTCCTGTCTTATGAGTCTCATTCTCTTTGCAATTGGGTATTTTCTCTGCACTTTCGCAGAAATAATACTTTCTCAGTGCTTCTTTTTGAAAATGAAGGTGGTATTTTCTCATCGCATCCTCACACAGGTGCTACCTTCTCTCCACATTCACTCAAAGAGAGCAACTTCTGAGCATACACTCATCATGATGGTACTTTCTCTTCGCACCCTCTTGAAAGCTTGGTTCAATTCTCATTTGGCCTTCCCAAATTTTTCCCAAGTAATATTGAAGCCATTTGAAATTGTATATGAGTATCTGGATTTTATTTTGTTCAGTCCTGGGATTTTTCTTTTATAGCCTTAAGCTGGACGGGTCTTAATCCCTGGCTCAGCGACGACCAGCTCACTGTGTGACTCTAGTCTATGATAGGACACCCCCTACCTGTAGCTTAAAATTGTTCTGAATTGTATGTGGGTGAAAAATACTTCTCCAAAAGGACAAATATTCATCAAAGAAAATTTTGCCAGCAGTTTATAAACTTTGCAAATCTTATCACCATGGAATTTTAAGCCTTATTCTACCTTAAAAGCAATTGCCTTGAAACCAAAGAATTATTTAACATATTCATTTAGTGGGCTAGAATGAGAAGCCATAGAGAAAGGTTTTTTCCTTGGAAAAACAGGGACCTAGTTCATCTCCCAGAATACAGGTTTTAAGCAAAGAGACAAACAGATCTCTGGAACTCATTGACCACCAGATAGACTAACCTGCTTGATGACATAAAGTAGCTACATATTCTCCTACAAAAAGCAAGATAAACACCATGTGAGGAATGAATGTTTAGTAGAACATTGTCCTCTATACAGGTGTGACACCTTCATCTGTGTGCCCATGTAGACACACACACACACACACACACACATGCACACATGCATTCATGCATACACAGGAAGGGGTCTGCAACCCTATAGGTGGAACAATATAAACTAACCAGTACTCCCGGAGCTTGTGTCTCTAGCTGTATATGTTGCAGAAGATGCCCTAATCGGCCATCAGTGGGAAGAGAGGCCGCTTGGTCTTGCAAACTTTATATGCCCCAGTACAGGGGGATGCCAGGGACAAGTAGTAGGAGTGAGTGGGTAGGGGAGCAGGGTGGGGGAATGGTATAGGGAACTTTTGGGATAGCATTTGAAATGTAAATGAAGAAAATATCTAATAAAAATTTGAAGAAAAAAAACCAAACCTTTTTAGTTGTCTGTCTACTCATTTCTTCTACAAATATCTACCCTTGATGACTAAATGCCAAGCCTATTGAAAAATCTATCAAAATGATCTTTGAATAAGAAGCTAATTGCTATTTCCCTGGGAAGTTTAAGTCTCAAGTTCTTCAATGGAAGCAAAGCCTCTCTCCCATTTCACATGCAAGCTCCAAGGCTGGCAATCTTTCCTAGTCCTCCCAAGCCTGAATCTCTTGGTACCAATATCTTTTTAACCATCCTGCATTGGTTATTAAGCCTCCCCATGTCTGCCATCTCTACACAAGTTTATATTACATTAGCACCTTCAGTGACATTGATGCTGGGCTGCTCAGTCATTCATTCTCAATTTGCTGAGGCCACTTGTTTCCCCAGTCATTTCAGAGCATACTCATGCCTTCCCTGGTCCTTCTTCTATCTCATCTCATCTCATCTCATCTCATCTCATCTCATCTCATCTCATCTCATCTCATCTCATCTCATACCATATCATCTTTTCTTTTCCTTTCTTTCTTTCTTTCTTTCTTTCTTTCTTTCTTTCTTTCTTTCTTTCTTTCTTTCTTTTTGTATTTTCTCAATAGTTCTTCCAGACACTCTCATTAAGGTCAGGGTTAATTAAACTCCTACTTTTTTGCAGCGGCACTGTGGTGCCCCACCTGGCCCCTGTAAGAGGGTTTCCATTTCATGGGAGGAAATGGGCCAGCTGCCAAGCAGCCATGCACCTGCAATGGCTCACAACCAGATGTGGCACCCCTTTGGCAAGATTACTTGTTGGGAGCTTTGTTTTGGTGGATGGTTTCAAGCAGCTTCTTTTCCACCGGGACTCCGTGTTCCTCTCCTTTCTCATTTTCTGATCATCCAGAGATTGAAATCTCTCTGTTGGCAGACTCCTTAGCTTTGCTGTTAGCTTGGCAGAGATAATTTCTTACTGCAGAGAAAGCAGGCATTTACAAGTTCCTCTTCAAAATGCTGTGGTTCGTTGCTAAGAGCAGCTCACAACACACAAAGCAATGCACAGGATGAAGAGCATGGAACCCAAGGCTAGATTGGAGACCAAAATTACTGCAGCCGGCTCACCAGTAAGGTTCTTCTATCCCATTCTCAAGTCCAGCATCCCCTGGGATTTTATCATGTCACACTCTGGGGGCACAAGCATTTAAACAAGTGCTTAGTTCCTTGACCCACCTTTGCATGAAGGAAGGAGAACCGTGAAAAGGACTCTGTTAATTGTTAACCTTGGCTGAGCCTTGCTTGGTTCTGATCATTGACAAAGTCCTTGTATTTGCCCATGTCAGTACCTTCTGCTAGCAAACCTTTGGTAAAAATAGTGATATACACCATTAGCTACTTCAAGGCTTTTCTAGCCTTGCTACGAACAGTAGTGTCCCATTTCTCACTTTATATTTAGCAAAAAAAAAAAAAAAAAAAAAAAAAAAAAATCTCAATTTTTAAAATTTCTATTTGAGTTGTATGAATGTGTTGCGATCATCGGAAATTAAAGATAACTTTCCCAAAGCCACTCAAATAAAAATGAAGACACTGGAGAAAAGAGAAAACTCCGACACCATAATTTTCTAGGGTGTCTGATGAACGCCCGGGTGATGTAGACCCTTGCTGCTCCCCCAAGCCCTACCTGCCCCTGCTGCTTCCTGATTTCCAGGTTACAGATTTTTCTTCTTCCACCCCTCCTCTCCCTCCCACATTGCAGCACAGAAATGTTCAAGGCCTAAATCTGCTTCCCGCATCTGCCAGTTTTCTCAGTCTCCTCTGTCACATAAATGTCAGAGCTATTCTTTACCTGGATTCTGACAAGAGGGGCTAAGGCTGCATTCTCATTACAGTGGAGGAGTCACTTGAGGGGTGATATGCGTGAGAGATTCATATCCTGTTATTTACATTCTTTGTTCTTATTACAAGTGAACCAATAAAGCTAATATTATGATGATGAAAAAAGTATTATCCCTCCCTGCTCTTCAGGCTCTCCAGTCAAACTTTTAATGAAGGCAGGCAGGCAGGCTCAAATCTCATCTCTCCAAGCACTCAGCCTCTCTCAGGACTACCAAAAGTAGAGCAAGGGAAATAAGTTTCCATGATCTTGAGAGCAGTACCAAAGGGAATCAAGTCAAATTTTCAATCCCACAGTCCTCCTGTGAGGACTCTGTGAGGGCCACTAAAGCCTGGGCCTCAGTTATCTAGCTGTCAATGGATGAGTCATGCAAGCACAAGCTCACATTCCTTCTGTAATAAAATGCTGCATTTCTACTTCAGCAGACAGAGAAAGATACAGGAATTTTAGTTGTTTGTTTGTTTGTTTTTTTGTTGTTTCCCATTAAGCCAAAGTTCCCATTGGCTTTCCTCTTCTCCAGACAATAACATCTTGTGACCCGGGAAACTTTGACTTCCCATGACTTTTCTCTGAAACAATTAATGGCCTCAGGACTGGATAAGGATCAGTTAATACTTTAAAGGTCGGATTTGGAGACTAGGTATCAATTACAGGAAACATAATTACACATATACAATATGTATACATACAAATATAATCTGATCTGGCTTCCTGCTTCCTTGAAATATCATGCTCCATTCTATAATATTCTAGGGTTTTTTTAATTGAACATAATTTTATAGAGTATATTTTGATCACAATTTTCCCTCCTCAAAATTCCTCCCAAATAATCCCCACCAACTTCCTTTCAACTTCATGCCTTTTCTCCCTCTCTCTCTTTTCTCTTTCTCTCTCCCTTCTTTTCTGTTGCTTTGCCTTGTCTCTTTGTTTCTTTCTCTTTTTGTCTCTGTTTTTCTCTCTCTTTATAAAACAAAGAGGCAGATAAGAAGAAAAAGAACAGCATAGAACAGAACAAACAAGCAAAGAAAAACCAGAAAAATATAGCCTTTTTGCTTTGTTTTTAAGAGCCAGGAAGAATGCAGGAGAATTCCATCCTCCATCCGATGGTATCTTGTGAACTAGTACCTAGATTTCTCGCATTTTGGATACTTCTTGCAGACCTATCTAGTAAGTTTGCAAGAGATAACTCTGTAGTTCAATGTGGATTGTGTATTAAAGACTTGATAATGCCTTGCATTCTTTTGTAATTATTAATAATAGAATACAAAATTCTGTTATTTTTTTCTTTTTTATGAGTTGAAGACATATATCACAGGATGGCCTCAAATCTAAAAAATAATTGAGGATGACTTTTAACTTTTGATTTCCTTCCTCCATTTTTTAAATGCTATATTTGTAGGTTTGGGGTACAATGTTGTGTTATGTAGTATTAGAGACTGAACCCATCCATGATAAGCAAGCCCGCTACCAAAAGTGCTACATTTCCACTTGCCGAAATGTGAAACAATTTTGATCTCAACAGTAGCTAAAGAACTTGATGCTCACTTTGCTCTATCTCTACGGCTCCATAGCGGGAAAGCTGAGATTAATCTTTACGTTTTCAACTTCAAATTCTAAGCTCTAAATAAACTACTATCAAGAAAGATGAAGAGGTCAAGAGAAAATATTGAGATTATTTCCAAAATATGAATGCAGTCTCTCTGATCCTGCCTTAAAGTAAATAATTGAAAACATCTGACCTCAGTCTAAATAACATTAAGAGAATGGCTTGGAGAAAAAAGGGGAAACAGTATCTGGTTGGGAAGAAAACAAAGTGTAAGATTAGTAACTGCATGGTATCTTTATAGGCCTGAGGGAAAGTCTTAGCTGACCCCATAGAGAGTTGGCCATGAAACCTCCATATAGAATGGAAAGCTGTTTTTCTTCTAGTCCTGTTGTCTCTTCTGCCTGAGACTCCTTTCCTCTTAGTTTCCCCTGCTTGAGTTTTCAGCACTATGCAACAGAATTCAGCTCTCAACCATATATAATCTCCCCCTGCATAGCCAAGAGCCCTCGTCAGAGTCAGTCCTGCATTCCAAAATTATGATAATAGAAACAAAATGACCCAAAGACTATATTGACCAGCCTATGCTCCATGTTTTCCCCTTCTTATTAAAATGCCAACTCTACTTTTGGTGCTCTTTAGTGATAATGAACACTGATTTTCAACTAACAATATGTTGGTGTGAATTGTATTTTACCTTGGACCTTTCTTTCAGTAATGGTAGATGTAAACCCTAGTCAATGTGATTTTTAGATGCATAGGTTTCAGTGAGATGCCTCAGTCAGTCATCCGCCCCCATAGTGGTAACATGGGGAGACAGAAGCATATCAGGAGACAAGAAACAGGACTGAAGAAAGAAGGTTTGCTAAACACTCACTGGATTCTACCTAAATTGATCATCAAAAAAAAAAAAAAAACTAATGTGTACTTATCATTAGTCACATGTAGTACTATATTATGGTAAAGATCTTCTCAGAAAGGTTTCCTCACATCTTTCATATTGGTGAGCTAATCCATGCTGAAAACATTTATTTCTCAATTTTTTGCCTCCAAATCAGGAGTGATTTTGAATATGTCATCTTCTTTATCTAATGGTCTCAAGGTTAGAGGTCCTATGAAATAATTCAAGTAGCTTGATAATGATTAGAAGACAATAGAATCTTCCAAACAAACCTG
This sequence comes from Mus minutoides, assembly GCA_902729485.2. Taxonomy (NCBI): domain Eukaryota; kingdom Metazoa; phylum Chordata; class Mammalia; order Rodentia; family Muridae; genus Mus; species Mus minutoides. Next base: position 437,551 of record LR749927.1, on the reverse strand, counting down.
TGCACCTCTGCAACATCAGCCTTAGTGGTAGATAATCTGTGATGGTGTGGGATCCATACAAGCTCTTCAGACCCTTCTCTACAACCCCACTATTTTTCTCTCAGTTGGACAACTCCAACCATAATTCCCCTCAACATGGTGCTTCTCTCCACTTTCCACCATTTATTTCCTAAAAATCTGCCTATCCTTTGCATGCAGAAGTAGTGGAAACCCTTTGTCAATATAAACATGAAACTCAATATAAGATAGAGGATAAATTCTTAAGATATTCAGAGTTAAAAAGTCTGTGACTCACTTGCTTCTAATAGGACGCTTTTGGATAAAAATCTTTATGTGACAGGGAGTGGAATACAGAAACAAAAGAAACATAGATCCACAAGTTTATGGTAGCACAAAGCCTGAAACTCTGTGGCATTTGAGTGGCTATTATAAGCTGGTAATAACACCACTGAGAATGGACTTATTTCTTGGCTTGAAATCACTTTCTTTTTTAAAAAAAATTTCATTAGGTATTTTCTTTATTTCCATTTCAAATGTTATCCCTTTTCCTGGTTTCCCCTCTGAAACCACCCTATACCCCTGCCCCTCCCCCTGCTCACCAACCTACCCACTCAAGTTTCCTGGCCCTAGCATTCCCCTACACTAAGATCTAGACTAACAGACTGGATACGTAAAGATGACCCAGCATTTTGCTGCATACAGAAAACCCACCTCAGTGACAAAGACAGACACTACCTCAGAGTAAAAGACTGGAAAACAATTCTCCAAGCAAATGGTCCCAAGAAACAAGCTGGAGTAGCCATTCTAATATTGAATAAAATTGACTTTCAACCTAAAATTATCAAAAAAGATGAGGAAGGACACTTCATATTAATCAAAGGAAAAATCTACCAAGAAGAACTCTATATTCTGAACATCTATGCTCCTATGCAAGGGTCCTCACATTCATTAAAAAAAATCACATTCTTAAATATGTTCTGTGGTACCATCAAAAACTGAACTACTTCCTATCTCTTTCAGTATTGTTTTGAAATTTTGTTATAATGTGAATGCAAGGTTTTCCCAAAACAGAAGAAAGGGTTTAATTTCCTCTACCTTGTACCCAAGGCTAGACCCCCAGCTAGCTGACCTTTAGCAAAGGTTGGACTTGGAAATGTAGCAAGCAGTTACTCCTAGGGATTTTGGTTCATTTGGTTGTACATCTCAGTCTTACATAAAACAGATCCTTCCCTGTGGGATGCATTTTTTAAATTTGTGTTAGTAGCTTCTATTGTAGCAAGGTTGATACTAGTTCTGTTAGTCTCATCAGAGGTTGATGAGGGGCCAACCTCGGAAACTCTACCATTCATCTAGAAGATTAGTTGATCGGTAGATTTCCATGCTGGCTTGACAGTTTGACTTGAGTAAATTATTTAAGACTTCTAGGTCACAATTTATTCATTTATAAAATAGAGGTAATGATAGTCTTGAACCCATAAAGTCAAGTATTAAATATAATAATGAGACATGAAGAATTCTCCCATAACACAGCATTTTAAATATGCAATCCTCACCCAATGTTAGTTGTTAATACAATGCAAAATCCATCTTTCTTCACTGTCAAAAGAGTCCTGGACTCTCATAAATAGGGTTAGACTGCTCCCTTTTAGAACATTATAAATATCTTCAAGAGTTCCTTACTCAAATATATGCTTTTTATAGCAAACAAATTAATTGGTAATAAAAATGTAAAAGGAGTTATGATCTGGTTATCTGGTATTAGTATAGCACACACACTCAACAGTGACTTAAGGGCCTCTAGATAACAGTATGGAATTTGCCTCTAATTTGTAGCATAATTATCTGTCTAACTCAAGAACCACATCAACCATATTGTTACATTAGGTTTTAAGGGCACCATACATAAAAAGTATTACTGTGTGAAATCTAGTATCCAGACAGTTAGATTAGTCAAAACTGGTAGAGAGGTGGCATGCACATGAGCAAGGAATATTTATATATGTTACTATGAGACGTTTATCCAATCGTGTGACCTGAATAAAGTGTGTGTTTGCATGTGTGAGTGTGCATACGTGTATGTTTGTGTGTGAGTTCAGTGATTTCTAGCTATTTACTTATTCCTGAAACAGTCTTTGGTGAAAGCTAACTGGAAGTTCGAAATTCTATTTAATAAGTGAGGTAAAGAGAAGTCTGCCAACAACATTCTGAAAAGAGGTATGATGATGGCAAGTAATCATGACCTAAAGAATGTTGTACTGTCCAGGTAATCCTCCTAACAGAGTCTAGAAGAAATTGTTTATAAAAAAAGAGTTAAACAAAAAAGAAAGAAATAGCATTTTTTAAAAAATAGGCTAATGTACATGAATGCAAAGTAAGAGATATATAAAGTACAGAAAGTAGATGAATTTGCACAGACCACATAGTGAAGAAAAGAGCCTTGGCAACAGATTCATAAGGGAGAAAGTCAGAGGCTCCAAGTTTAATTTCATTATATATTATGGCCCATGGTGACCACAAGAATATTGAATTAGACCATATGGAGAGAGATACTCTTACTGGATCTTAAAATAACCCAGCATCACCATGAATAATGGCTCAGACCAAGAAAAATTATACAGAGCACTACTGCATAATCCTGAGAGCTTAGGCCTACATGGAACACATGAAGAAAGAGGACAAGTATTTCAGATGGATTCCTGGTAAAATCCACAAGCTCTTGCACGTGGTTGACTCTAGAAGACAGGGGTAAGGAATGATTAGGACAAAGCTTTACTCTCTGAGGTACTCTGATGGATGATCAAGTTTTTATTGACAAGGGACTGTCTGGAAAATACTGTCTTGTTCAAAATAATTTTCTCTGTGCTGTACACTCTCCATCCCTTCTGCCTTGGCATATACTAATTATGGATAAAACATGTAGTGAGCAAGGCCAAATTATGTAACATAAGAAGAATAAAATAAATATATTAATGAAACAAAAAGGAAATAGAAACTCAAAATTAGCACAGAGCTAGACTTCAGGTCTTGTTATCTATGGTTATGAAACAGGTGGAATTGTCAAGGACTATGCTTCTCAACTCCAAGGAGATAAATGTTCTTCCATTTGAAAGTAAAGAGGAATCCACCCCCATTGCTACAAATTAAAATGATCTCTATCAATAAAAATGCAAACTAATATATTTAATTTTGAAGAATTTTTATGATAGATTTATAAATAAATGTCAAAATAAAGCCAGAAGCCATTTACACATCTGCAAATGAGTAATGGATTCAAAAGTGTTTAGGAAGGAAGCTTTTGCCCAGGTGAATGTTAAGAATACTACTCTGTCTCATAGTAGAGATTGCTGGATTTCAAGTACTTGTTTAAATATTGACTATATATCAATAATAGTGAACTATGCTATCAGTGAAGTTAATATATAAATAAAATTAAGCAACTGCTGTAGTCTCAAAAATTATGTGCTGAAAAGCAGACTCTTCGTTGGAACCTTTCATTGATTCTAGTGAGACACTCCAAGCCTCTGGCATTGTCAACCTGACAACAGCCATGACAGTCTGAAAACTGGACCTGGAAGGCTAGTGCAGCTCACTGAAAAATGAGCAGGCATGGACAGCAGAGAAATAGAAGAGCAGGGAGAAAAATCAGAAAAATCAAAGTTTCGACAAAGTGCATGACCAGTATCCTAAATTTCAAACAGTAAATACTGAGGAAGAAAGAAGAAAAAATAAAAAAAAGAAAGGGATACCAGATTAAAAAAAGAAAAGGAATGTGGGGGAGGGGGAAGAAGGAAGAAGAGAAGAGGTGATAGGTGAGATGAGAGAGAGGGGGGAGGGGAAATAAGGAAGAAGGGAGGGTGAAGGAAGGAAAGTATAAGAATAAACCAGGGAGGGAGGGAGAGAGATGACAGCAAAATGTTACACAAAGACAGTTTCTGTTTTTATGTAAAATTAATGTAGAAAAATCAAGGAATTAAATATTATAGTATATCAGATGGTTAATGATAGGACTGATCACATATTTTTGACTTTTTTATTTTATATTTGATGTTTATGGAAATAAAACAAACTCTTATCATAGGAAATCTTTTATAATCTAAATATTACTGTCAACATAAAATATTATATTGCCACTACAAAGCAAAACAGATCTTGATCACAATGATGCTCAAAGCACCAGGATGAGACAGGCTGATTATTCTCCAAAGTGAGGCCCAGAAAGAAGGAAAAGTCAAGCAATGTATCAAAGCAAGGGCAGCAATTCAGATGGCAAACCTGCCAATCCATCAGAATCCACTCATAGAAAATAAACTGACCAATTAAGATTTATTCTAGGAATGTAAATTTAAAAAGAGAAAGAGAATCTCATATAAGTGTATGAGATGCACGTCCCCCGCTCCCCCCACACACACACACACACGAGCACGTGTATGCATACTCCTGGCCAACTTTGTAATAGGCAGAAGATGTGTTTTCTTTCATCAGTTTCAATTGCTTTTGTTCTTAGAAAGCTTAGTTTATTATGCCCACATATATTGTCCCGTATGATCTTGTGCTTGCCTTTTGCCATCTGATTGTCCCTGGTGTCGGCTGGTCTGTGTGACTCTGTCTGGTGTCAGCCCCTTTTATCCCTGGGTTCATTCAGATCTCTTGGTAGTCCTATGGCCCTGGCTGTGGCAGACCACCCGTGGGACCTTCCAACTGGGGCCTCTTCAGAGGGACAGAGAAGCTGCTGATTTGCTGCCCCTGATGCAATAAGTCTCCCGGGAGGTCTTCAGACTGTTGGGTCTTCAGAAGAACAGTCAGGCTGTCATCCTGTGTGAAGATGTTCTCCACGGGGGTCTACTGACTATGGTTTCTGTTTCCCTGTATGCAGCAAAACACCAGGGAGGCTTTTAGACTGTTGGGTCAGTTGCCCTGTATGTCATAGAGGAGGTCTTCAGACTGTGGTGTCTGTTGCCCAGTTACCCTGTGTACGGAGGAGCCTCTGGGATGCCTTCAAGTTGTGATATCTTTAGGGTAGCAGAGAATCTGGCATTCAGTTGCTTGATTTCCTTATGTGTAGCAGATCTCCTGGGATGCCAGTTGCCCTATGTGCAACAGATCTCCTTGGATGTCTAAAGCTGCTGTTTTAGTTGTCCTGTGGGCAGTGGATCTCCTGGGATGTCTCAGGCTGTGGTGTCAGTTACCTTGAGTGCAGGAGTCCTTCTGGGCTGGTTCAAGATATGGTGTCTTCAGGAAGCAGAGTAGCTACCAGTTAATTGCTCTGAGTGCAGCAGATCTTCTGGGATGGCTCAGGATATGGTGTCTCCAGGGGAGCAGACTAGCTAGCAGTCTGTCCATCAGTAAGGACCAGGTAGAAAGGGAGGAATTTTCGGCTGGAGTGGGGGAAGGGTTGGAGGTGATGTGTCCCAAGTACACTGGGATACCAGTGGCAGCTGTGGGACTTCTGTAACTTTCTGCTCTGAATGCAGCAGATCTTCTAGGATGGTTCATGATATGGTGTCTCCAGGGGAACAGAGTAACTAGAAGTCTGCCCCAGCAGAAAGGACCAGATGGAAGGGGAGGGGTATTCGGCAGCAGGGTGAGAGGCAGTGATGTGTCCAGAGTCCACTGGGCTCCCAGTGATAGCTGGGAGGGTTCTTATCAAATTCAAGAACACATTAAAACCATCATTCACCATGATCAAGTAGGCTTTATCCCAGTGAAGTAAGATTGGTTCAATATACAAAAATCCATTAATGCAATCCACTATATAAACAAACTCAAAGAAAAAAATCACATGATCATCTTCTTAGATGCAGAAAAAGCATTTGACAAAACACAACACCTGTTCATGTTAAAAGTATTGGAGAGATCAATAATTCAAGGCCCATACCTAAACCTAATAAAAGTAATATACAGCAAACCAACAGACAATATCAAATTAAATGGAGAGATACTTGAAGCAATCCCACTAAAATTGAGGATAAGACAAGGATTCCAACTCTCCACATATCTATTCCACCGAGTACTTGAAATGCTAGTTAGAACAATAAGACAATAAAACGAGATCAAGGGGATACAAATTGGCAAAGAAGAAATAAAGGTATCATTATTAGCAGATGATATGATAGTATACATAGGCAACCCCAAAATCTCTACCATAGAACTTCTTCAGCTGATAAACAACTTCAGCAAAGTGGCTGGAGAGAAATTTAATTCCAATACATCAGTATCCTTTCTTTTCACAAATGATAAACAGGCTGAAAAAGAAATTAGGGAAACAACTCCCTTCACAAAAGCCACAAATAATATAAAATATCTTGGGGTAATTCTAACAACAACAACAACAAAAAAGATCAGTACAACTATTTCAAGTCTCTCAAGAAAGAAATCAAATATCTCAGAAAATGTAGAGATCTCCCATGCTCATGGATTGGCAGAATTAACATAGTAAAAATGGTCATCCTAGAAAGGCAATCTATCAATCTATAGTTACAATGCAATCCCCATCAAAATCCCAACACAATTCTTCAAACACATAGAAAGAACAATTCTCAAATTCATCTGGAAAGGCAGAAAACTCAGAATAGTGAAAAGAATATTTAACAATAAAAGAACAGCTGGGGGAATCACTATCTCTGACCTCAAACTTTACTACAGAGCAAGAGTGATAAAACAAACAAACAAACAAACAAACAAACTGCATAGTATTGGTACAGAGACTGACACATTGATCAATGGAATAGAACTGAAGATCCAGAAGTAAAACCACACACAGATGGGCACTAGATCTTTGAAAAAGAAGCCAAACATATACAAGGGGAAAAAATAAAGCATATTCAACAAATGGTGCTGTTCTAACTGCCTGTCAATATGTAGAAAAATGAAAATAGACCCATATTTGTTGTTTTTCATAAAGCACAAATATAAGTGGATCAAGGATTTCAACCTAAAACCTGATATACTGAATCTAGTAGAAGAGAAAGTGGGAATTAGCCTTGAACTCATTGGCCCAGGGAGAAACAGAACTCCAATAGTTCGTGCTCAAAGATCAAGAATTGATAATTAGGACGTCATGAAACTGGGAAGTTTCTGTAAGGCCAAAGGCATAGCCAGTAAGACAAACCAGCAACCTACAGATTGGAAAAAATATGTTCACTAACCCCACATCTGATAGAAGGCTAACCTCAAAACATGTAAAGAACTCAAGAAGCTGACTACCAATAAACCAAACAACCCAATCAAAAACATAGGGTATAGAACTAAACAGAGAATTCATAATAGAAAAATCTCCAATGGCTGAGAAACAGCTAAAGAAATGTTCAAAGTCCTTAGTGATCAAAGAAATTCAAATCAAAAGAACCCTGAGATTCCACCTTACACCAATTAGAATGGGTAAGATCAAAACCTCAGGTGACAGCACATGTTGATGAGGATGTGGAGAAAGAGGAAGACTCCTCCTAGTGGGAGTGCAAACTGGTACAGCCACTCTGGAAGTCAATCTGGAGGTTCCTCAGAAAATTGGAAATAGGCCTACTTGAAGACCCAGCAATACCACTCTTGGGGATATACCAAAAAGATGCTCCACCATGTCATAGTGGTACGTGTTCAACTATTTTCATAGAGGCTTTATTTATGATACCCAGAAGCTGGAAACAATCCAGATTTCCCACAACAGAAGAATGGATACAGAAAATGTCGTTCATTTACACAATGGAAGACTATTTAGTTATTAAGATCGAGCACATCCTGAGTTTTGCAGGCAAATGGATGGAACTAGAAAATATAATCCTGAATGAGGTAACTCAGACTCAAAAGAATATGCATGGTATGTATTCATTAATTAGTGGATATTATCCAAGAAAAAAAGTGCTGACAAGATATAGCCCACAGAACTCAAAATAGTCAACAAGCTGAAAGGCCCAAGTGAGGATGCTTCAGTCCCACTTGGAAGGGAGAAGAAGGCAACCACAATCGGGGAGGGTGGGACCTTGAAGGGAAAGGGGATGGGGGAGTGGAGGGGGGAACATGATCGGGTATTGGGGGAGGACTGAAATCCCCGAGGCCAGCAGAAAAAATAGAAACACGCAACCTCGGGAAGTTGGAGGTTGGGGGGACCTCCAGAATGTACCAGAGATATGGGATGTGAGATACTCTCAGGACTCAAAGAGAGGGACCTCAGATGAAATGCTCTACATTGGGGAGAAGGAACTTGTAGATTCTACCTCTGGCAGAAAGGGCAGCAAGTGAGGGATTGGGTTGCCATCCCACAGTCAAAACTCTGACCCATAGTTGCTCCTGTCTGAAAGAACTGCAGGGATGGCAATGGAGAGGAGCCTGAGGAAAAAAATGGTCCAGCAACAGGCCCAAAGTGGGATCCAGCTCAAAGGGAGGCCCCAAGACCTGACACTATTACCGAGGCTATGAAGATCTCACAGAAAGGGACTCATGACTGCCCCCAGCTGAACGAGTCAGTTGCAGATAGTTGCACCCAACCAATGGACAGAGGCTACTAACCCCTGTGGTTGAGTTAGGGCATAGCTGGAAGAAGCTGAGGAGAAGGGCAACCCCATAGGAGGACCAGCAGTCTCGATTAACCTGGAACAGTGAGATATCTCAAACACTGGACCATCATACAGCATACACCAGCTGATATGAGGCCACCAACACACATACAGTAGAGGACTTCCAGGTCTGTGTTCATTCAGAGATGATGCACCTAACCCTCAAGAGACTGGAGGGCCCAGGGAGTTTAGAAGTCAGGTGGGGTGGGGAGTGGGAGTATCCAAGTGGATACAAGGGGGTGGGGAGGATGTGTGGAATGTGGCCCAGTCAGGTGGTGGATCTCTCAGATACTGGAACACTAACCAGGCAGCATATAGCAGCAGATATTAGGCCCCCAACACATATACAGCAGAGGACTGCTGAGTCTGAGTTTGGTCAGAGAAGAAGCACCTAACCCTCAAGAAACTGGAGGCCACAGGAAGTTTAGAGGTCTATTGGAGTGGGAGGTGGGGTCATCCTTGTGGAGACAAGGGGTGGGGAGGAGGTATGGGTTGTGTAACAGTCGGAGGGTGGACCAGGAAGGCAATAAAATCTGGAGTTTAAAATTAAAAAAAAAAAAAAAGGAAACAATTCCTGAGAATTTAGAAAGCAAGTCAGAACCCATTGCTGAAGGTGATATGAAGATGTATATACACAACTTTTAAGCAACTATAAATGATATTAGAATCATGAGTGACAAAGTAAATAAAAGCAAGCTGCACTTTCATACTCCATACATAAAATTTCAAATGATGACATTTCAGAAAATATTAAGTAACTAGGAATAAATCTAACAAAAGACAAAGAGCGCCTATACTTAGACAAGTATGAAATTGTGTTTATTTATGGCTATTCTTTACTTTTATTGAAACAAGATTCTCCTCTCATACAATGCATCCCAGCCAAAGTTTCCCTACCTTTCACTTCCTCCAGATTTTCCCCAACTTCTCCCCCCCACCCAGACCTACTCCCACACTGTTTCTTCAGAAATTAGCAGGGTTTTAGTTATTCAAGGTATACCATGTCAGAAAAATAATGTATTAAAAGAAGGGGAAAGAGTAATATTTCAAGTTGTCAATTGTTTTATTTCATTTTATGTGTTTAGTGTGTGTGTATGTGTATGTATGTGTGTGTGTGTATATACTTGAATTCACAAATCATGACACCCATGTAGAGAACAAGAGATAGCTTGCAGGATTTCATTTTCTCTTTCCATCATGTGGATCCCAGGAGTAGAACTTATGTCTTTATGCTTGACAGTGTGTAGTTTTACTTTGTTGGTCATCTAGCTGGCCTGGAGTCTTTAATTATTTCTTTTTATTTTTAATGATATTTAAATTCATTGATTCAGTCCAAGAATCACATATCTATATAGATGTATATATGATAAATATATATGAGCCATGAGTCACTAAAGATAAATGTGAAAAAGATAAATGAGAAGAGAACACTGGTCTTCCTAGATGTCAAGTCTCATTCAAATCTACACAAATTAAGTTCACCAG
>LR749927.1:400020-422520 GCA_902729485.2 Mus minutoides | reverse complement strand
TCTCTCTCTCTTTCTCTCTCTCTCTCCCCCATCACCACAAGTGACCCCTCTTGTTCCCCTCCCTATATCCCTCTAACACATTTTTCTTCCTCCATCCACCCTTGATATCTATTTTATTGCTCCTTCTCAGTGAGATTCAAGCATCCTCCCTTGAGCCCTCCTTGTTACTTAGCCACCACGAACACTATTTATAATATTCTGCTATACTTGCAGACAGGAGCTTAGCATAGCTGCTATCTGAGAGGCTTCTCTCAGCAGCTGATGGAAACAGATGCAGAGGCTCCCATCCATACATTAGGCAGAGCTTGGAGGGAATTTGGAAAGGGGGAAGGAAATATTGAAGGAGCCAGTGAGGTGAAGGATATCACAAGAACACGTAAGGAACCAATGAACCCAGGCACTTAGGAGTTCATTGAGACGGAACCATCAACCAAAGAAGATATAGGTACTCTATGTGGGACCTCTTAACAGCGGGAACAGAGACTGTCTCTGTTTCTGTGGCCTGCTTTTGGATCTCTTTCTCTTAACTGGGCTGCCTTGTCTTGCCTCAATAGAGATGTACCTAATCCTACTGCTACTTAATATGTCAAGGCCAATTGATTTCCATGTAAGGCCTCTCCTTCTCTGAGGAAAAGGGGAAGGGGAATTGGGGAAGGAGGGAGGAAGAGGGAGAGAATGGGAGGAGAAGAGGAGGGGAAGGTGCAATATGGATAAAGTAAATAAATTAATTAATTATTGAGAAAAAATAAAACAAGGACAATAGCCAAAAGACCAAAGTCAGCCTCAGACACTATAACCACTCAGTGAATGGAAGCTGTTACCTTAGAATAAATCAGTGGTCCTCATTTGCCTCAATTCTTGCACCTGGATGGTTATTTATCTGACAGGAGCTGGGGGACAGCTTCACCTGGCTATGGCTAAAACTACTTAGGAGTGACTTCACTTGGACATGGTTTCCCTAATATGCTGACAGTTAAAATGTGAGACTCCTGACACTCAGTTTCTCCATCTATGCAATAGGCAAGCTACCATGCTGGTGAGAGGATGGGTCTGTTCATCTTTGTAAAAATCTGGATGAGCTTCCAACCATTGTCTCCACGGAGGAACATCTGTAACTGTGGAGACATTTACAGCCAATCTGGTAGGTGAATGCTGCAGCGGAGCCTTCCCCTTGCTCCCAAACCCCTGGAGCCTGCAGAGTTGCTGAGCTTATCAGTCCCATTAAGCCCCCGATAAAAATGACTGTAAATTAGTTCCTGAAGAAAATGTTCATGACCTTTGCTTTTTATGCTCTGGGTGGATATTACACCCCACATATTTCCAAAATGTCAACTTTCATGGCTCTGCCTGAGAGAAAAGGAAGCAGAAGTGTGAAGAGCGTGGGGTAGGGCCGCTTCCCAGGTCTATTATTTGATTTTTTTTTCTGATTTGATTATTCTTTTCTTTACTACCCAGGGCCACTTAGAAAATTTAATGAACCACTTGAATCATGGATGATCTATTGAGTACCAGAGTTTAACAGCCCCTCGCTGTACCTTGAACATACATCCCATGTGCTGCAGGGGCACTGTTTTCCATCGCTTCTGTTTTGTAATTTGTTTTGAAGATTCTGATCCATGTAGAACACGCAGTTGTCTAGACAATTGCATCCAAATATATAAGATATTATAATCATATCCCCTCACTGGAGCTGTCTCTTGTTTACTTTCCTTTGCCCTTGAACCTCTTCTTTCTATCTGATTCCTCCTGTTTTCTTGTTTCTTAAGGAAATGGCACCCTTTCCTATTTTCCTGGAGGTATTCCTCACGGGTGCTTCTACACTTCAAGACATTTCCTTTTTCCTAACCTTGCCATTCTGGTCCAAGTTCTTCCTATGAACAGTAGGATGCAGAGGAGGTACCTGGCGCCTCTCCAGAGCAAAGCAGGAAAATGCTACAAATGAGAAGGTAGAGCAGGGGTCTGTTTCTTTCTTTTGGCAAAAAACCTGCTATAGAAACCCATGTAGATGGGGGGGGGTGCACTGAGCCATATATAAGTGAGTAATTATCTACTGTTACAGGCCTTATTATCTCTCCAAATGTTTGCTGAAATTCTGTTGGGCAACCATCTGGACCCAGAGATTTACCCGTGGATAGAGAGCACAATGTGGTTTCAAAGTAAGATAGGAAATTTTCTTTCTCTAATTCCTTTCTGTCATTTTCTGTTAAATAATTTAACTGAATGTCTCTTAGATAGCTCTCTGCAAGTCCTCGGAGTAAGTGGTTCTGTGTGAGACACTCATATAAAATATTCTTTGGAAGTTTTTTTCTCCTTTTCCCCCCACAAGAGAATCCAAGGACAGTTTGCCATCTGTTCTAAGAATTTCATTAATGCACTTATTTTCTCTTTCTCTTTGCTAGAGTGGTCAGTCCAGGTAATTTGCAGCCTTTTCCCCATTCTGGGAGAGACTTGTAGCCCATAAGCCTCACCCCATCACTGTTAAGTCCCGGCTCTCTCATTAAGGCTTCTCTCTGGTGGCTTTGTTAGCTACAAACAACAAAGCCTGTGTCCCAAAATCTGGCTTGGTATCAATAATTTAACAACATGTCATACACAGCAGTGAACCATGCTGCTAGGGCTGAGGTATTCCTAGGGCTCCTCATCTCTTATGTGCTGGGTTCCTGGTACTTGGTGACTGAAACACAGGTGGGCATGCATTTTCCCAATTCAGAGACTCACAAGAAAAGATAATGGCACAGAGGAAGGTCTATTTGCATTACAAAAGAAACCCATGCCTTACCAGAAGGCTCACTTCAGATAGTCTTTAAATTAAGAGCTCCCCTTTGGAAAATTTATAGGCTTAGTGCACTTGAGCCTTTCTGTAAAGACTATCCACCCAAAAGAACTAGCCAGCTCAGATATCACAATGGGATCGCCCTCCTTCACATATGAAAGTGGCTAAAATATCTGAAATATAACATCTCCAGACCAGAATTTTCTCCTTCAGATTTTCTCCTTGTTCAGAGTTCATCTCAGTTTGGTACACACAAAGATGATGCTCAGACTTTTGTGTAGATACATTGTCAGGTTCCTCTCCACAGTGAGGAGTGTCCAGGTAGCAAAGCTTTACCCAGCTTTGAGAATTTTCTTTTGTATTAACCACATTAAGGCCCTTGGTCCTGTGAAGGAAGGATTGATGCCCCAGTGTAGGGGAATGGCAGGACAGGGTGGGTGGGTGAACAGAGATAGGAGGGACAGGAGTGTGTGGGTTGGTGAATAGGGATAGGAGGGATAGGATAGGGAGTTTCCTGAGGGGAAACAAGGGAAGGGGATAACATTTGAAATACAAATAAAGAAAATATCTATTATTAATAGAAAAAAAGGAAATTCTTAACACTGCAAAGGTCATGGAACATAGACATATAAATACCCAGATATTGTTTATATTGTTCTTAGCTTCACTCTCCCAGGATTACAGGTCCTCTTCTGTCTCTCCTTTGCAACTCAGTACCTAGTTGTACTTATAAGTAGTCTGTTCCAGAGGCATACCACCTAAGAGTTGCAGAGAACTGTGCCTGACTCCTACCTAGTGTTTCCAGCAAGTACTCAAGCAGAAAGAGGCTCCTAGATATTAAGAGTACCCTCTCTAAATATTATACTCCATCTGCCTCCTTTCAAATGAGTAGATTTCCTGGTGTAAGTTGAATTACTCTGCTTTTACAGCAAAGTTTACTCCCTTTCAGGCTAAGATACTCTGAAACCACAAACAGGATTAACAAAGTTGCAAACATGGTGTTTGGACAGGGGACAGATATAATATTCCCATGAAAATATGTCTTACTGTCTTCTGAGTTGTCACATTTGGCTTAGATCAGGGGGAGTCAATGGGTGCCTGTCGTCTCTGGTGAGGACAGGTAGGTGTGGTTTACCTGATCAGTGAGAGATTGTGACTCTGGTCAGGAAGTGTAGTAAAGAGGTCTTGAAGCCTAGACAAGGACGAAGATGATAAAAGATCTGTGATGAGGCTTAGAAGGAAGGAGGCACAATTTTTAAGTCATACACTAGTAGTTTGATTCCTCAGCAAGATTCCACATCTGCCTTGCTTTCAGGAGCAGCAGGTTCAATGACGCTGCTTCTACCTTTTCCTCTCTAAGACACTTGCTTGCAATGGCCATAGATATCACCCACATACCACAATGACATTTCAGCATTGGTCCCACTCAAAACAATGCATACTCTTTACTTTTGTCTATCACTCAAAAGACATGAACAATTAGGCTCAAGCATCGAGATATTTCAGAATAAAAAGGAGACACTTTAAAATATTATGTTATGACAACAGGTGTAAATGGAAAACTATCTCAAGTAAGCAGGAGCGTGTAGTCACCTGAGATATGAGTTCCTCCTTGCTCTCTGAGGCTTTATGGGTAATCCCATGCTACTTGTCAATCTAATTATATTCTACATGTCAGAATTCTAGGGCAAGTTCTACAATACCAACAACTATGGCAAGTTAACACTGACAAGTAATTAAGGGACATTTTTGTGTAGCAGGCACCATGTCTTGTTAGCACTGGTGTTCTTATTCTTACATCATTCATTAAATCAACATACATTATTGTCATTGTAGAAATGGGTAGAGTTGACTGATGTACTTTATATACTTTGTCAAGTTAACTCGGTTAATGACCAGCAGAGATATGATTTAATTATTAGTCAATTATTGGACTTTAGTCCTAGTACTTGTTTTTTCAAAATCATCACTTAAAAAAAAAAAAGAACAATACTAAGAGTTTGGAATTTGTTGGAATTCCTTGGTTTTGAATGTTGTTTCAATCACATTGCTTCATGGGATGATGCAGGGACCAGCATTAATGTTTTTCTGTTTTTTCACAGTTTCATCTTTGAAACTCTGTCATATCTAAGTTTCTTGACCTCCTGTATTCTCCACATCAATCCACCTGGCAAAGCTCAATTTAATTTCATGCCCTCTGTAAAGCTATAGCTGGATGCTCCATTGAGAGTATTCCCTCACACCTGCCTCAGCCTAGCCTAATTATCCTCTCTGTAACATAGAAATTGGCAGCAGATTATAATTTTCCTTTTATGCTCTCTAATTATTTTCTCTTTGTGATTCTCTCCTGACCTAGATGCAAAACTCATCAAACCCAAAACCTCCAAAACTAAACATAATTTAGTTTAAAATGGATCTGATAGTGAGTGAGGAAACCCCAATCCATAAAGATAAATGTTACATGTTCTCTTTCTTCAGATGCTCCCATTTCCAAATGTTCAGATGTGAGTACATCATATCCTGGAGTAACTGCAGAAACCAGGGAAGTAGAACAGGGATTATTGCTTGGGTAGGAGAATTGGGAGAAATAGAGAGGGAAATGGCAGGTAACAAGTGATATGATAGAGGAAGTAAGGATGGGCAGAGTTCTAACTAGGGAGGGGAGAAATTAGATAATAGATATATTAGATAGAGATATAGATTAGATAGAGATAGATGAATTGACAAATACATAGATATAGATGTAGATAGAGATACAGAAACAAAAAAGAAAGAAATTGGGTAAAATAACAGTACAGATATTTGAAAACATGGTAAAGATTCATACTCTTAACTATCTACCAAAAAATCCTATAATACATATAATTCTGTGTATAAATATACATGTATACTTGAAGTGAAATTTTCTCATCTTGGATGATGATGAGCCAAAGACCACCTCATAAAAATCCTCAACATCAAGTCTGAGAACTCCTCTGTTGAGTCATTGATCAGAGTTGTCCAAGAGACTACCCAAAACATTAGAGGCTATTACACTTGATTGTCCTTTCAGAGATGGAAGGTAAGTATTTATTGCTGAAGACATCATACACTTCAAAAGCATGGCCTAAAGATCCTTGAGATAGAATAGACATGACCATGAGGACTAGCTTTCATGGTAACAGATGGCACCATGCAAATTTCCAAGAGAGAAAAGCAACCAACAGTCATATTCAGTTACAATGCCCCTGAACCACAACAATGACCAGCCTGATATGATAACCTAAGGGTGCAGTAGTGGTACACATACTTGACAGTCATTAACATCTCTATTAATTGGACTTAAGGCCCACTCTAGAAGAGAGAAGTCATGGCTGATACTGAAAACCTAGCCAACTACCCAGGGGTAATGAAGGAATGAATTTAGGAGGAGAACCTATGACCAGCACTTTACTAAATCAGTATAATTCCTAGCTAAAATCTCAGTATTTGTCTTTATACTCACAGAATAGTGTACTCTTCACCTCACATCAAGGAAAATTCTCCCCACAAAAGTCAGAAATACAGAAAATCCCAACTAATGAAAACACAGAATTATGGAGCCCATTCACAATGGACACATCCACAAAATACTGTCATACCTAAGGCACAGGGAACACTGTGCCGAAAAATTGGAAGATCAGGGAGTTGACTGTGAGACTGTCTCCTACTGAGGTTTGAAGTCACACCCATAAAACCTCACTGACATGGCTGCCTAAACATGAGGCGAACAAGGAGAATAGGAACAGACATTCCAAAATGGATGGAAAAATCCATGAGGCCTCAACGCTGTACAGCAATACAAGCAGCTGAGAAATGCTGAAAGTGGGAACAATGATCTCACCCACGTAAGATCATGCCAAATGGTCAGCCATGAAAAACATTGAGAAATACATATGTATGTATGTATGTATGTATGTATGTATGTATGTATGTATGTAACAACAATAAGAAAAAAGACCGTGAATTTCAGAGAGTTATAAAGGGTTTATTGGAGAGTTTAGAGAGACATAAGAGAAGGTATAAATGATATAATTATATTATAATCTCAAAACTAAATAAATAATTATCCGGATTAATATAGTTTGACAAATAACAACAAAAATGTCATCCAACAACAGGTTAATTAACTCAACCACAACCCCAATTAATTTTTTTCTCAAAATGATTATTTTTTTTCTTATGTAAGATGTTGATGTTTTACTTTCAATTATGTATATATGTTTATGCCATGTGTGTGCAAGTCCCTGAAAGGGCCATAGAGAACATAGGATTCTCTGAGGATGCAATAAAAGGAAATATTAGACATCTAATATGGTTGTTGGGAACTAAAATGGTGTTTTTTGAGAAACACATTATGACTATTAGATACTATACCATCTCTCCGGATCCCTTAAAGTAATTCTTAATATTTAATCTTGTTTTGTTGTTGTTGTTTGTTTGTTTGTTTGTTTGTTTTTGGTCCAAAACATGATATCCTTAGTGGTATAATCTTCAAGAAAGATTTTAGTATAAATTAATGGCAACATGATGAGATAATAATATTTCCATAAAATAACATTGTCTTTTAAGTAAATATTTCCACTTTCATAGAGTGACCCCATTCTCTAAAAAGAAAGCAAGCAGATCCATTATTGATACTGGGATAAAAGATAAAATCAAATCAGGAAGAGCTGGTTTGGGGAGACAAAGGAGGGAGCTGGACTCACGAAGCCCCTTTGACTATGCTTCTGAACTGAGATGCACTGAAATGACATTCTGTTATAAATAAAATGGTGCTCACACCAACTCTGCCCTCATCATCAACCTGGCTCGCATCCATTCTGTTCACTAATGAGATTGTGTGAATTTTTGTAGCAGTGCTGGAGCCATATCTGATAAGCAATTACTGATGACTGAAGTGACAGAGTAACTCCTGCTCAGCTATCTGTGAGGGGAAACGTGAAAAGTAAGGCTAGAAGGCCCTGAAGAATATCCTCGAGATAGAATATCAAGTGACAAAATTAGTACCGAAGATAACGACACTATATGGTACTGGTCTTAGTTTAATCCCGTCTTTCTCAAATAAAATCTAATGTTGAGTGTCCGGGTTTAGGTAGTGACTCCCTTCAGTCCGTCTTTGGGTTCCGTCCTTGACTTCGTCTCTGGTACCTCCTTATTACAACTGACCTAACCTTCTCATGTCTTATTAAACCTGCCTGCTTGTATAACTCAGGACCATTCAACTGTTACACTGCTTCACCATGAAGAGGGCCCATCCAAATCAATCATTAATATAAATAAATAAATAATGCCTCCATATTCTTGCACATAGGCCAATCCTGTAGTGGCTGTTTTTCAGTTGAGGTTCCTTCTTCTCAAATACCTCTAGCCTCTGTTGAGTTGACAAACGATGAACAAACCAACATAAATATAGCACCAATACATTTACTATCTTACACAGTGGTCATCTTGGTATGAATCTATCAGGGTCCATTTGGAAAATAATCATCTGAATTGCTTTGCATGTCAATACAGTGAATAAATGGGCATGTGCTGTTGCCTCCCCTTTTATTTGGACATTTACACTTATATTCATGTGGCATTCCTAATTCCTAAGTACTCATGCCCTCCCTGATCCTTTCTCTATCACTCAATTTTGATTCACAACAAAATAATAATAGCAAATATTTATAGATTACGAACAGGTTATAAAGTAGAGAAAATATATTTTATTTTCCACTTTGATCCTATGATACCTCGAGATTGCTTTCTTATTATTTTTATCGTGATTTCAGAGATTCCGGGAAGCAGTGTATAAGTTGCTCATAAGTTTTCTCAAAGATACAGAGCTAGAGAGTGAAAGGGCTCTGTTGCAGAGCCAGCCACATCCTCTGAGTTCTGTGCTTCTGCCCTTTCACTCCATGTTCCCATGCTCACCTAAACTATTTTTCACCAAAATGGATGTTCAGAAACCAGTTTACTCTGCGGTAAACTGGTATCATTGTTTTCTTCCTAACGCTGTTTGTAGCAAAGCAAAAACCTCAGGATGAGGATGAAAACATCACATGGAAGATAATTTCCATGTTAGGAGATTTTGTTTCAATGGATCTGCCATCTTAATCAATCTGAGGACTGTTCTGGAACAGTTTTAATTACTATTGATTACAGAGCTAAAATGGTAAGTGTGTGAGCTAAGGTTTGTATTGCTGCAATACAACACTATGACCAAGAAGCAAGTTGGAGAGGAAAGGTGTATTCAGCTTATATTTCAACATGACTGTTCACCACTAAACCAAGTCAGCACAGGAAGTCAAGTGGGGCAGAAACTTGGAGGCAGAAGCTGATGCAGAGGCCACAGATGGATGCTGCTTACTGGCTTGCTTCCTCCAGCTTGTTCATTCTGCTTTTTTATGAAAATGAGCATCACAAGTTAAGGGATGGTACCACTCACAATAGACTCGGCCTTCCCTAACTGATAACTAATAAGAAAATGCCTTGAAGCTGGGTCTTATAGAACCATCTTCTCAGTTAAGGTCCACCCTGTATAATATACTTCTGGTTTGTGTGTCAAGAAGACATAAGACTTGCTAGCATAGTAGATATTCCTACTATCCCTAAACTTGAAAGTCCAAATGCATTCTTTGTCTGTTCCCATATTCATACTGTGATACAAGTTGTGACTTTCTTCCAAGCATCCAACCAGCAGGATTTTGATTTACAAAATAATCTCCTCTAAAATTCATATTTCTCCTTATGCGAGTACCAACAAGTTCTAACTCAGACATATGTCCTTCTCTGAATAATTTGACATGCATGAATATGTACCCTAGCATCTGTAGATGAGCCTGCTAGTTGACTACATCCAATATGCTCTTCTCTGGTTAGTGTGCTTATGTCTTGTACCCTGTGAAAAGGGTGGGTTTCTCAGTGAATGAAGTTGAGACATATTGCAGTCAATATTTCTATTTACTTCAATCACAAATTAAATATTAAAATTACAATATAATAAGAATATAAAACACTTTGGTATGAATGACTGGCACATACAACGTGTGAAATATACTCACATACATACCTACATAGGCAAATGTATACTCCTTTTATCTTAAAAATCATTTTTATAGGAGCTGAAGGGGTCTTCAACCCTATAGGTGGAAGAATAACCATGAACTAACTAGTACCCCCTGGGCTCGTGTCTCTAGCTGCATATATAGAAGAGGATGGCTTAGTTGGCCATCAATGGGAAGAGAGGCCCCTTGGTTATGCAGACTTTATATGCCCCAATACAGGGGAACGCTGGGGCCAAGGGGTGGGAGAGGATGGGTAGGGGAGCAGGGCCGGGAGGGGGGGGGATATAGGGAACTTTCTGGATAACACTTGAAATGTAAATGAAGAAAATATCTAATAAAAGTTGAAAAAAAAAGAAAAAAGAAAAAAAATCAGTTTTATAAACATAAATTTCTATTTAGATATCTAAATTAAAATGTATGTGCTTCATGCATCTTATCCTACATATGGGAGAAACTGACCAAATAGTGATGGTAGTTCACCATGTATTTGTTTTTATGGGGGTCTGAATAGAAAGCAATTGTTCCCCACAGGTCCATAGGGGATAGCATTATTAGTAGAAATAGCATTGGAGTAGGTATTGCTGTGTTGGAGGAAATGCATCACTAGAGGCTTGGCTTTGAGGTCTCCAAAGTTCAACCAAGGCCTTATGGCTCACTGTCTTTTCCTGAAGCGTTCCAATCTGAATCTAGAACTCTCAGCTCCTCCTCTACCACTATGTCTGGCCTCATTCCACCAAGCTTCTTAGAATGACTATAATAGATGAATCCTCTGAATTGTAAGCCAGCCATAATTAAATGTCTTCTTTTATAAGAGTTGTCACTGTCATGGTGTCTCTTCACAGCAATAAAACCCTAACTAAAATGATTCCCTTTTCCCTCAAATAAAGCCAAGGTTCTCGCGGAGGCCTATATTTAACAGTAGTTTTGTTAAAGTTTACAAACTTGAGAAGTGTGATAAACTCACAAACATGTATATACTTTACAGTGATGCATGTCGTCATCTACATATTCTAAGTTAAGAACAATGTAAGTGAAAACACATGGACACACAAACACAGTCATACACAAATACAAACAACATTGCAATGTCTTAAAGAATGTTTTATGTTGTGTTGCACATAAATTGATAGGTTTTTCAAAAATATGAGTCTCTTGGGAAATAAGATCTACACACCCAGAAGTCCTAGAATCTAAATCATCACTGTCCTCACTTTGAGAGCAATGCCTTTGATGGGATCAGCAGAGTTTGTCTGGAGCAGGTTACTACACTCTGCTCAAAGGGTACCTGGTAAGGCCCATGTATTTATCATGACACCAGACTAGAACTTTACCTCTCAATGATGTCTCAAGTGATAAAATCAATTTATTTTTATAAGTAAAACTTTTGTATTTATGAAACAACTGCTTGTGGATCTAGTATGTAAGTTATCATTAACAAATCAGAACTATTTTCTTTTATTAATGTCATGTTACGTCAAATACTTCTTCCTTCTCTTTTAGAAATGCGTTTATGTCTGATCTTTGGTAAAAGTTATTACTATTAACTAGCATGAAGATACTTTATATCAGGAGGCTTCACCTGTTCTCATTAATAGTTCATATCCAGTGCTAGGCCATTCTTCCTTTACCATAGGAGCAATTGAGGAGGAAACAGCCTTTAGTTGCTAGGACATAATGCTAACATGTGTTTAAATACAGTTTTCTACCTGCTTTGAAATTCTCTTTTATTTAAGAACCATTAAATATTAATAATTAATCTCAAGATCTTAAAAATATTTTAAAATAATAAGCATAAAACTTGGTGACTTTTTTTTGCTTTCTGAAGCATTTTCAGTCAGTATTTGTGTATATTTTTATACAATTTGGGAGGATGATAGTCATCTAGTTCTAAAAACAACATGATAATTTTAATCTATGATTTCACATTGACAATCAGATTCCAATAATAATACTAGACTATGATCACATCTTCCTATTTGTGACTCTAAAACTTGGAATTCTGGATAAAGGGCATTTGTACTGAGTATATGCAGACATTTCCTCCCTCAACATGCTATTACAGTAGAGTGTAACTGTAATGCACATGATATTTAAGCTTCATGAGTTATTATGATTAACAAGTAGACAGTGGGCACCTACACAGTCCATTTCAGTTATTATGAATGGTGGATAAATACTGTGCACAAAGTACTTACATTGCATGATCTATGATGATTGGGGGCAGTTAGACAACCACAAGTTTCTTGAAAACACTTCCACATTTTACAGAAGGAACATGAACATCTGCGGAATTGGTTCCATGGATATACTACTTACTTTTGCGGTGACACAAACAAACAAACAAACGAACAAAAGACATTAGACATTTTAAGGGAAAGCAGATTATATTCTGGCTTCGAGTTTGGAGGTATCATGGCAGAGAATTCATGGGAGGAGGACCAGGAAGCAACTGGTCACATTGCATTTCTATTCGGAAAACTGAGACCAATGTTGCTTCTCAACATTGTTCTCATTCTTACTGGGTCTGGCAGTTAGGGTAGTCTTCTCTCCTGTAGACAACTCTTCATAGGTGTATCCAGAGGCTTGATTCCATAGTGTCCAAGATCTTGTCAAGTTGGTAATCACTATTAAGCATCATGAGACAATCACCCATTGACACCATGCAGTGATTCGCTTCTAAGAACTGCTGTATAACTGTTCAGTCAGAACACTAAGAAGAAAACCACATGCTATCAAATTCTGGGAATGATCTTATACTAGAATCCCTGGATCAAAGAAGAAATTGTCCAGGGGCTTTTGGTTCTTCTCGTAAGAGATTGAAAACAGGGGCTGGAGAGATGGCTCAGCAGTTAAGAGCATGGACTGCTCTTCCAGAGGTCGTGAGTTCAATTTCTGGCAACCACATGGTGGCTCACAACCATCTATAATGGGATCTGATGCCCTCTTCTGGTGTGTCTGAAAAGGGCAATGCTGTACACATAATTTAAAGGAGAGAAAGAGAGATAGATAGATAGATAGATAGATAGAGAGAGAGAGAGAGAGAGAGAGAGAGAGAGAGAGAGATTGAAAACAGACATGGTATCTGCTTGGAAGAATGTTGCCTCTTAAGTATCAAGGTAAAACTTAACTGTCTTTCATAAACTACTTTGCTCTTTTCAAAGTAAGTATTTGGATGCAACTAGTTTGCATGTTTTCTCACATTTGCCTTTTGGAATTATAAACACTGTAGAAGCACACACTGTTAAATCAAAACTGATATCCATGTCAAGAAGGTCCCTCACTTCCACCTTGTCTCCTGGCCTTTGACCTTCCAGTTACAGCATTACATCACAAGTTTTGCCTACATGCCCACTGAGTGAATCCTCAACACAAGCATACCACTCTCTCTTAACCAGCAATCCAATAACTTCTCTCTAATCTGAACCTCATCAATTTTCCCTTGTTGAAAATCAAGGATTGAAATTCTCTTTCCTTCTACTGAGGCTGAGTCTCCAGGGCTTATTATTACTCCTACCCCTCTAATACCCCTTTCCTTTCCCTCCCTTATTTCCATCATGAATTTTACTTCCTCATGGCATAAAACCCACCCAATTCCTACGGGCTATTGGATGGTCTATCCTTAGAATGTGTTCTATCTCCTCAATTCCACACCCAACAATTTCCTAACAACAGATTCAAAACATTCCAATTCTCCCTCAACATTCCTCCAGTCACCCTGTGTTAGCATTATCATGTATTTCCTTGAGGAAAAAAAAAAAAAGTAGAGACCAATCATCCCCATTGTCCACCACTAAAAACCATCATGCCTACATTCTTATTTCACATTTTTAGTTTTGTTTTTTGTTTTTTTGGACTGAACAAAAATTTTTTGTGTACATTTATAACCAAACATTCCCTTCCAGAGAGGATCTGCATGGTCTGAACCTGAGGTCCAAACCTTTCTTGTATCTCTTCATTGCTTGTCCTAATTTGTCTATAATGAATAGGTGTCTCTCATTTTATCAGTTTCCTGTCTTATATTTCCCTCATACTCCCTGGTCTACCTCATTTTAGGAAAGAAAACACCTACTAAAACGTCTTATACCCTTTCATCCTATGTTCCTGTTCAGTAGTACTATTTTTTCTTTACTTTTCAGATTCAAATATATTATTTCTCTCTCTACTTCCCTCCCTTTAAGCCCTACCATATAGCCTTCCTTGTTCTCCTCCAAAGTACTGATCTCTCTTTTTACTAATTCATAAATTTCTTCTGTTCAGTCCATTTACTGTTAATAGCGTGTATGCTTTCAGGGCTGAATGTTTGTCAGTAGACAACACATTGATGTGATCTTCCCTAGAGAAGATCAGCAGTTCTATTCCTAGCTTTTCTCAGTTGCCTATACTGTTTTGTTTTGTTTTGTTTTGTTTTGTTTTGTTTTGGTTTGGTTTGGTTTGGTTTGGTTTGGTTTGGTTTGGTTTGGTTTGGTAGGGTTGAGACTTTGTTGTCTTTTCCTTTCCAGTTTGAGATGACCAATGGTGCTGCCCTTGTTCAGCTAAGTTTGGGCTATCATATTGTCAAGACTTTATGGTTGTAGCTTCAGATATTACAAGGAGACCCATGCTCATTGCAATTCTGATCCCTCTGGCTTTTATGATCTTTATACGTGACTGGCTCTGATTTCCTTTTCCATACATTTTTCAGTAACCAACAGACTTAGCCTGTATCCCACAACTACTATACCAGCCTAGTCTGGCTTTCCCTGACTTCACTGCAAAAAAATTCTAGGCTTAGACGAGGATTATCTCTACCTATTCCCCAAACTATAGTAGTCTTTCATGGCATATCCACCATATACATCCAAAAACATCTACCTGCTCCCTACTCCAGGCTTAGAACAGGAAGTAGGTTCTGTATATGAACCCAGTCCCCTCTGTCCATCTTCTTTCATTCTAACCAAGCAATTTCTAACCTCTTGATCCAACCCACCTCTACACCTTCTCTTAGTTGTCAATCTTCTCTTTCCTCAATAAACTCAGAGCTTACGAAGAAAGTTCACATGCCAAGTACTCACACAGGAATACCAAGAAGATATGAGATCAATGCAATATTGTCTCTTCAAAGCCTACCAGTTCTTTATAAATTCATGTCATTGAAAATTACCTAGATAAATTCCAGGGTACGTAATTTAAAGGAACTATTGTAAAGTTCTTCAAAGAATTCAAGGTGTTTAAGGATGACACAAAGAAACTACTCATTGTCATTAAGGTGAAACAATTAAAGGAGAATATAGACCTAGGCAATGTCGAAGAAAACAAACAAATAAACAGGCAAACAAACAAAATCCCTTAAGGATTATGAATATGACAAAGATTATTCAAGTCTTGTGAATTCAATAAGGAACAACAACAAAGAAGATGCAGGTTGAAATAAAAGTGGGATTGAAAAACTCAGTATCCGCATTAGAAAACTTGAAGGAAACCTTTACAAGGAAAAAGATTGAAGCAGAAGAAAGAAAAATATTAGGCCTCTATTGTGTTTTTGAAATTATTTCAATCTAACTTTTAACCTATATTTTCAGTGGCATTGCATTGTTCTTGTGACCCAGAAGTGAAGTCCTATATTTTGGAATCTGTTATTTGGTTCTCAGTGCTGACCTTTCTCTAGGGCATTGCAGCTCAGATTCTCTTATCATCTCCCTAGTGCCTGAATTTCTATTTATTTGACTCTTGGGAAAGCTCTCTGTTTTCTTATGTCACTATTTCCCAGGTACCGTGGCTGTCCCCTCTCCTCCTTGCAAACTCTGTTTGTTTTCATCTTCTTTCTTCCTCCTACCTTTTCCTTTGGCTTCCTCTTTTTTTTTTTTTTCAACTTTTATTAGATATTTTCTTCATTTACATTTCAAGTNAGGAATGGATACAAAAAAATTTGGTATATTTACACAATGGAGTACTACTCAGCTATTAAAAACAATAAATATATGAAATTCCTAGGCAAATGGATGGATCTGGAGGCCATCATCCTGAGTGAAGTAACCCATGCACAAAAGAACTCACATAACATGTACTCACTGATATGTGGATATTAGCCCAGAAACCTAGACTACCTAAGATACAATTTACTAAACACATGATACTCAAGAAGAAGGAGGATCAAAATGTGGCTTCCTCTTTTCCCCTTCTGTTGTATATAATTTCTTTCTGTCTTAAAGTGTCTCTTAATGTCACTATTCAAGCATCTAATCAATAAATTTACACTTAAGTTTTCAACAAAATCTGTCTACTTCAATTTTAGAATTAATAGTTAGTGAATCATGAGCTAAATGCCAAACTCAGGAGACCATTTTTACAGTTCCACACACCAAGTTAAACTTACTTATTCCTACTTTTCCTAAATGTCCTATGATTTTGCAAGGTCATAACTTTAGGGTTTTTCTTGAATTTCCTCCTTAATTTTCATCAGGACTCCCAAAAATATTATCTTTTTTCTTATCCCTTTCTATCCAAAACCTTATTAGCAAGTTTTTTTTTTCTCCCTATCTTCTTCACCACGTGTTCCACTGTATAGAATAACATCACTTGGTAATGTTTATTGGTTTTTCCCAATGAATGGTGAATGATCAGTTTCTTCTTAGTTCTGAATAATTCTACTAGTTAAATTTTAGTACTTAACTGAATTTAATAGTAATTCAGTTCTGTAAGTCATTATATTGATCTTGAAGTACTTTTGCTAGAAGCTCAAGGTTTATGTGTAGCATCCTACCCGTGTTCTTGCCATAGTGTTGAATGCTTCTTGACTTGACTTACCCAACTTATCCCCTGTACTGTCAAACATCAATCAAATACCGCTACTTCTCCAATACTTAATACTAAGATAGAGATTGATGAGTGAGGGGAAAATATAAGCAGGAATAGTTTCCTGCAAATGATTTCCACGTTTTTTACTCTACTTCAAATTTATATCACAATATTGAAGCCATTATTGTGTTTGGTTTATAACACACAAAAACTGTGTGCTGAAGAAAAAGTATTATCACTGTATGTTTTCTTGTTCTGTGAAAATGTATAACAATGGTTTCTGATTCATATCTATGTAAGCATCTTTATCTGCTGACTGCTTCCTCTTTCTTTAGAACAAAAGACACATTCCTAATGCTAAGAGTGAACCGATGTAAGCACGATGTTGGGATACTGTAAACAGTCTCCTTCTGTAAGCACTCTGTCCTGTAACTCACATCTTACTGACTGTGCAGCAAGTTCCTAGATTTAAAGTACCTAAAGCAATCATCAATGATGTAATTTTCTTGTAATCTGTGAGAAGAAGCTACCAGATATCCCAGTTAAACCAAACATGTTTTGTCTTTGTTTACTTTAGAATTTGATTTATTTTTATTATTATTGGTATTATTATGTGTATCAGAGCCACCTTCTACTTCAAGCTATTTAGCTCAGGATGCCAGCTTGTGCACCACTGCACCAATATTGATCCATTGCACTGGCTCATAAACGTGTTATTTATTTTTATTTTTTACAAACTATACATTTTATTTAGTTTTTCAATAATTTATTTTATTATTCACTTTACATCTGATTGCAGTCCCCCTGCTCCCAGTACCCTCTTACAAATCTGTTACACTGTTAACCCCTTCCCTTCTCCTTAGAGAAAGGGAAGCCCCCATCTCTTGGGTACTACCTCACCCTGGGACATCTAGTCCCAGGAGGATTAAACACATCCTCTGTCACTGTGGCCCAATCAGGAAGTCCAAGCAGGGGAAAGAGATCAAATGGCAGGCAATGTAGTTAGAGACAGCATCTCCCTCCAGTGCAATTATTAGCAATGATGACTTTCTTTCCTGTTTCATATTTGTCTATTAAACAAAGAATCACTATGTCAAGTCATAATGAAGGAAGTTGCTCTTTCTAGAAAAACTTTCAACTTGAGACTTCATTACATGCCTTGAATTCATCAGCACAAAATTCTAAGAAAGAAACATTTTATTGCATACTGTAGATTCTATTTACTTTATATAAAATAATACACTTTTTTTAGATCTTTAGGCTTTAAAGAAATTTGAACAGAAAACAAAAAGTTCTGCTAGTCTCTACTTTGTCTTGCTCATCCAGTTAAGGAGCAATGTGCTTCATTTATATTGGTATTAACAATAACGCACAGTTAACATAGGCTTCCTCTTTACACTGTACATTCTATTGATTCTGACATAGTTCAATGTGATAAGATTGGAATATACTACCCAAAATATAGGATAAGTAATATTTTTCATACCATATGTTTGAGTTTAGTCCACTTGTTTGTATATCTTCATTTTCTCCCAATCCCTAATAGCCAGTAACTTTTTAGTCTCTGTAATTTTACCTTTCCTTGAGTATCCTGGGGTTGGATTGAATAACATGGATCTTTTTCTTTTCAGTTTCAATGACTTTTTATGATGGGACTCTTCTTTTTATTTTGAATAGCATTTCATTTTCTGATAACCTCAGTTTGTTTATCCATTTTGATTATTCCCATGACTTAGATATATCACAGTGTGTGGGGGTGAGGGTGTGGAGTTGTTATATTTGTGTTCATTTTTGTTGTCTATTTCCATACCCTGGATATGTCCACTAATTTCAATCACTGCATGTCCTACTCAGGCTCAAAAAGGAGGAAGGTAAATTTTATAAAGTTTCTTTCTCTCATGTTTTCTATGTGTGCTCATTGAACATGACTGTGTGTACTATATGTGCCCTATATGTGGTAGTGATGCTTTGTCTCATGGTTGCTCTATGTGAAGCTGAGCTGTACCGTTCTCACTAACTCTTACTATGCCAAAGTTTGATGTACTCCAAGGTCTGTGTTCTGTCTGAATGTTCTTAGACACACACACACACACACACACACACACACACACACACGTGTTTGTGTGTGTGTGTGTATCTTTTTATCCATCCTACCTCCTTCATTACCCCCTCCCTCCTTTATTTCTTACCAAGAAAGCAATTTTCATCTTGAAGCCTGCTTTCCTTTTATCTCACCCTAGTTAAATTATCATTTCTGCATAAGTTGAAGGGTTGAGTGAGAGATATTTATTTCATTCGTTGATACAAAAGCTGGCCAGGCCTCTTTCTTAAAGCACAGATAAGCTGACGTCTCAGGACAGGAGATCAGCCTCGAAGAAAGAGATGAGGTATCTCAGTCCTGAAGCTAAAGCTTAATGCTGAGTTTTCTTTAGGACTGGCAAAATATCTTCAAGGAAAACTGTGCAAGCAACATATAGGATTTAGTCCCGACTGATCCCCAAAAGTGCCTATATGATTGTGGAACCCATGTGCTCATTAAAGTCCAAGAAATCTTAGATCAAGCTAGAGTTTCATCTAAACACGGCCTTTTACTGTGCGTGCGTGGTATACCATACCTCTTCACTATCCCTTCTCCACTTGCTCTAGTGTAGAAGGAACTTAGCCATGAGGCCCAGCCACAACTGATACTTCCTCTGCCGGCCAACCTAGAATCTGCGTGCATGGCTCGAGGTCACTGACACTGGATCAGGTGATGGAGTGAGCCAATGAGAAAGACAAAGCGCCATGTCTGGCTATCTGAGAGCCAATGAGATGCTGGAAGAGGGGTATACATGTTTGCCCAGTTCCAGCAATAAACAAGTCTGCTTTTGCCACCTGCCTGACTCCAGGAGTTTGTCTTGTTGACTCTGTACCTTCTAACTGCGCCCTCCGTCTCCATGCCTATGGGCCTTGGTTAGGATCGCAAGCAACATTCTAGAAACTGTATTTCATATTATACATCAGAGAAAGTGAGGATGCAGTTCTCACTTACAGACAAGAAACTGAGGAACAAAATGACAAGCTGGAGCCTGTTTTCTGGTGTCTTCACCCCATATGCTGAATTCAACCTGGTGTACTCAGTTCTCCAGGATCTTCCGTCCCAGATGTGGTCAGCATCAGGAGCTGCAGTTAAACATCTGACGGTGTCATGTTTGGTGAGTCAGAGCAACACATTTAATGACACCGCTGAAAAAACTTAAAAGCCTGCTATCAGCTGGTTCATAAGCAGAGGTTAGTATGACAGTGTCATACAGCCTTTTGCCACTTGCCCCAAACCACAGTGAGCTTCAAGAGCATCAGAAAGGTTCTGTCAAGGGTTGGCTTAGGTCTGAGCAGGCAGCCAAGTTCAAAATGGAAATTTTGAGCCCAACATGAAGTTCAAAAATTCTGTGAATCCCTCATGACCCTCAGCCTGCCCTTGCTTACCAATTAAAATAAAGATATATATTCAGTTAGTTTATATAAAAGTGGTATTCAGGTCCTTGGGCCAAAGACCTCATGACTGAATGTCACTTAGTCATAAACCAATCCTTCTCAAAGTATGGTGCTTGAAACAAGGGCACACTACCTGTTCCAAACTATTTCAAAGAATAGTCCTGTCACTACTAAATATATAATCCCCAAGGACCCATTGTATATTTGCACTCCTACTGTGCACTATGCTTTTAATTTCATAATATATGCAGCTTTAAATTCAACATTTATTTTTAACACCTATATTTTAATGAAACATGAAACATAAAATGAAACTCCACTCTGCCTTGTATGAGCATGAAGAAAAATCCTAATTACCTGTTTCAAAAGTGTGAAACACTCTCTAATTTTCCAGCAGCCAGCTTCCTTAGACAGCACTTGGGATTATAACTATTTATGCCAATTGTGCTATTTCATGCATAAAATTACCGCATTATTGTTGGAATAGATGCCAGAGAGATATCTAAGCAGGGCGCAATCACCTCGCTTTCTGTCAAATTGGACTCCTGAACACTATCATAAATTTTATTAGAAGGCAAGGGGCTAATGACAGCCAATCAGGGCAAATGCTGATAAAATTGCCGCATTTTACATTATAAAAACCAGATGATATTTTTGTCAAAAGGCCACCTTTTGTTTTATTAAGAATGCATCATGAAAACTATATTGTAGTCACATAAGGTACTTGGGCAAGCTGCTCCCTTTGCCCAGGATGGGGTGACATGCCTCTTGGGGTACCCTGGCAGAGATGTGTCTGGCAGCCTGTGCTCATCACTGCCTGATTAATGGCAATAAGATGGAGCAGAGCAAAGTACATCCCCCACACCCGGGTCCTATAGTTCAATGGCAAGCAACTTTATTCACTTAGGGTCCACTCTTTGGGAAACAAATATTAATGTTCCCTTGTTCTTAAGCCCTTTATTGTGCTATAAAAATTGTTTTCGATTAACCTGCCCATTAAATCTGGAGTGTTGACTGGATTTTAGGACTCCTTTGTTCCTTCTGGAGGCATCGCAGCAGAGTGGCAGTTATGAGGACACTGGAAAAGGAAAAGGAGTTAGGAGCAGAACCACAGCCCTTGGCAGTGGTGCTGAGTTGTGCTGAACCAAGAGTGGCAATAATTTTCATGAAATGAATACTTAAATGTGTGATTTTGAGCAAATATTTCAGTGACCTGAAATCCTAGTGGTATTTTTTTTCCCTCTGAAATGGTGGTATGTGGTATGGCAGTCTCTGAGGTAACCTTTGAACTCTGAAAGTTCAATATTTCTTCCTATTACATCATGTATGTAGACAGACACTCAGACAGACATGCATGCATGTGTATACACACACACACGCACACACACACACACACATACACACACACACAAACACAGTCTCTCTCTCTCTCACAAGAAACACACATATGTTTGCACTCAAACAGACACACAAACACATACCCACAACCATACATTCAAAAATACATACACAACACACATGCACACATTTAGATAAATATGTAATTCTACCTTTGTTCCTGTAGCCACTACTTACCTGAACTGTTATCAGAAGAAAACACTGTCCTTACCAGAATCAAGAGTGCGATGGCTCAGTGGTATCACCTGTTGGTATTCCTTTATTCCAGGCAGAAAACCCTACAGGGTAACATAGCCCTCTGTAATTAACCACTAGCAGTAATAAAAAAAATTAAAAATTAGTCAGTTAAATGTCCTTTCAAACTGACAGGAAAGTAGCACAGGTTGTCCATAGGTTTTATCTTTGGAATATGTCACAAGGCTATCAAGATAGAGCAACTTAACTCCACGGCAGTAGGTCTTACATGGTCTCATATGTAACATGATTTAAAATTCTCAAAGAGAAATTTCTATGTTATAACCTTCTGTGTATTCTTAGTGCTCAACACTAAGAAATCTTGACAATAATCTTAAAACACAGTACTTAATGGTTGTGGAGTATAGAACGTGAAATTGTTGGCTAACGTACTCAACAGAGCACCACGTGAATGCTGGTTTCCAAAGTTAGTGCCTTGGTTTAATGTGGTGCTGGGGGTTGAATCCAGAGTCTCACATGTGCTTAGCATGTTCTGCTACTGCTGAACTACATCCTCCACCTGAGATGCCTGCTGCAAAGCAGATAATGCACATTAGACAACATGTCTCCAGTTCACATCTCTACTCATCGCCATCAGTCCATCTTAAGAAATTACATACTGTTTTGCAACCTTTGCTTGCCTTCCTCCTGGGACCAGCCATATTCCATGTTGTTACATTTCAATTGTTAGAGCTACTAATTCTAACACTTTTAGAAATATTCCTAGAAGTGTTGGGCTGCATATATTAACCAAATGAACTTATCCATGACTAAATA
>LR749927.1:272413-334355 GCA_902729485.2 Mus minutoides | reverse complement strand
AGGGCTAGGAGTCAAACAGTGGGACTTTCATTGCAGGCTCAGTACTTACAGACGCCTACTGAAAACCACCTTTTTTCTGCTTAAACTCTTGCATCTCTGAATAGCAAATGCCTGTTCTATCAAGTCATTGCAATGAGACAGGAAAGAAAGCAAAGGATGATAATAGATGAACTTCTGCTTTGAAAGAGTGTGAGGCACTGTACAAATGTAGGGTGCTAATTATGTTCTAATGGTGTCATTTCAATGAGCAAGATGGAAAGGAAATGCATTATTGAAATACATATTTGAAAAGATAAGAGGTATATTGGGAGGGCTGCTTTCAAGGGATATTATAAAAGCTGGCATACTGTCTCCTAGGCACCAGCCAATCCTCAAACAAAACCAGAGATCTGAGATGAGAAATAAGTAGATGGTGCTGAACAGGAGGTGAACTCTGTCTGTGCTTAGTAAACCACAGACATTACTGACAATATAAAATCAGTAACATCATGAGCATTGCAAATTAACAAGCATACAGAAGTCACCGTCACAGAGAAGTAAAAGAAAATGGAGGTACTGTGAAAACTCTAAGCTATAAAATAAGCTTAAAAGGGAAATTATTAACAAACTCCCCCCTGCCCTAGGACAGAGGAGCTATGGTACAGAAGGTATTGATGGGCCAGACCTTTGCTAAGGTCCTTGCAACTTAGAAAACAAATAGCATCAGGTCTAAGCAAAAATAATCATTTAATTAATTCCCAGTACAATTGCTATTGATTCAGATTTATGTATCCTCTTGTTAAAGTGACAGGTGAAGGGGATGCTGGAAAATTCTGCCCTGGTAAAAGAGTAAGGAAGGCTAGGCCTATGAGATGCTGCCATGTGACACTTACTTTACAGAGCGCATGTGACAACAAAAGTATTATATCCTTAGTGAAGAAACACTGTGAAACCCTTAATCTTGTATATTTACAGTCATTGCTGAACTTCATTCTCTGTAATCCTAAGAGCATTTTCTATGTTCAAATAATATTTGGAGATTCTTTCCTACATTGCCTCTAATGGTTGAAAAGTTTGAGGCTATTCACTCTGTGTTCAGGAATGCTTGGTTTAACTGAGAATACAGAAAAGTAGAGGAAAAATAGGTACCTCTTACATTTTACCCTCATTTCGTTTATGGTGAGCCATTTATAGAACCTCTTTGGAGAAATATTCAAAATCAAAAGCAGGTATGGATAGATAAATTATGATAAAGACAGATGATAGCTAATCTGTAGGCAGAGGATGACAAATATATAATATATGCATAATTGATAGATGATTGATAGATGGATTGATGACAGATTGAAGATGATACATACACAGAGAGACAGGTAGACTAATAAAGGCACAAAGACAAAGAGAGAGACTAATTCTGGTGAATTAGACCTGAGAGGAGAAAGACACAGAGAACCTTAGATCAATTGACCTGTTAACATCAATCATAGAGGATGTCATCCAACACAAAGTTCAAGATCAAATCCTACACTCCAACAGAAACACCAAATGACTCTACAAAACTACAGAAATCTTCTGGGTAGAAAATTTTATTTTAAATCTTTTATAATTATTATGGACAAAGAATCATAAGACTCCTCTTTAAGGAGAGAAAATAAAATAAAAAATAGTAATGTTGAAAATGAGGACATATCAAGCAAAATTTCACTCTGTATCTCAGACTGTTGTTCTAGACACTCTCTGTCATCTGTATGAAGTTCAGATATATTTATGAGATACACTTCTATGACTATAATACTATCATCACCCCCAAAACATTCTTGTGTATCATTAGAAGCCACTCAAGATTAAAAATTTCTTGTTTGTCTGTTTGACTTATTTTAATTTGCGTTCATTTAAATAGGAATTCAGACTGTGACATCTGTAAGTCACAAGCCTGTCAGACTTCTTCATTTGTGATATATCTCTCAACCTCCACTTTTATTCCCCTCCAACTAATTTGTTATCCTTAAAATTTGTATTTGAACATATGTTCATTTTCTTGTAGATATTTTTGTCTGGATTTTTGCAGCCCTATGCTATCACTAAATGTGTGCTTGTATTATTGCTAATTATTTCAGCTAGCAATTCTATTTAGAGGTTCAGACAAACGTTTTTCATATTAAATCATATTCTGTTTGCTATGTGTTCTACTAAGGAGCAGGGAGGAGGGTTTCCTGCCTGTCTGAGGTCCTTTGTGCTGCTTTTGAGTTATGTGAATTATTGTTTGCTCATCCAAAATTTAGAAAATGCCTCAATTTCCATAATTTTCCTTACTTTTGTTAGCTGTAATACATTGACAAAACTTTGTTTTATCATACATTCAATCTCCTTATGATATATTTATATAAGGATGGTTGATAACCCTTTAGTTTTAACATTATCAACTGCTTTCAATGAGTTATTTCTCAAGCATCTTCCACAAATATCATTATAAATTCAATATGTTCAACAAATATCATTATAAATTTTAAAATGTGTATATCAAAATGCATTGTAGTATTTTTCCATTGGCACATTTGTTGATGCTCAACCCTCCTCAGGTTAATTGGACCTTGAGCTCTTTTGAAGCAAGCTGAGAGCTATTGGCTATGCCTAGGATTTTTGATATAATGAGATCTTCCAAGATTGTCTTAATGGCTGGGCAGTGGTGGAGCACTCCTTTAATCCCAACATTTGGGAGGTAGAAGCAGGTGGATTTCTGAGTTCCAGGTCAGCCTGTTCTACAGAGAGAGTTCCAGGACAGGCAGGGCTACACAGAGAAACCCTATTCTCAAAACAAAACATAACAAAACAAAACCAATCAACCAACCAACCAACCAAACAAACAAACAAACAAAAACCAATATTGTCTTAAATCTCTCCATCCTATGAGTTGGTTTGTTTGTTTTAATTGTCCAAAGCCACTGACCTGGAAGATAATACATGTCCACAGGTACACTAGCATAAGGCATCTATGAGGATGACTAAGTAAGTCTAGGTTTCATTTGAAGCTTGTTCAATGGGAGTAAATTTTGTCACTGGTACTATAATCCTAGTTTTTAAAAAAAAATCTCATGACTAGCATGGTCCTAGGCTTTAAAGTTGAACATAATATTATTATTTTTCTTAGTAGCTATTCTGTCAAATTGCCTTCTCAATATTTATATTTATACTCACAGATTTTGGGTACTCTCAACTTTGGTCAGAGAATCTTCCTTTTGCAGTAGTTAGCAGTCCATGGAGAGATGTGTATGTGGTCAAAAAGCTGAGAATGGTGGCTAAGTGTTCAGCCCTAAATGGGAAACTGTATCAGCTCATGTACCATTGCCATGGACCAGGCCTAGTCGGCCCCTCTCAATTCATGGGAATCTGGGGTTCAGAGAGATGGGCATGGAGTCGGCCAAAGTGGGGTGACAAACAGACATGACATAAGGAAGTGTGGATCTAAATGTAATTTGTCACATTGAGCATTAGACTTTTTATACAGAAGAAAATAGGAAAGTTAGGTGACACACTGGCAAGGTACAATGAGGTTACTGGATTCTTACATAAAAGAGAGGAATGCAAACACTGAAGGACTGGCAGGCACCAACTGGGATAAGATTCAACTGGGATCAAAAACAACTCCACCTAAGGTCCACTTAATCTTAGAAGTCATAGTTCCTATTGTAGCCTATTGTATAGTCCACCTTCCCCCTAGGCCATTGTGAATACTTGTAGCTATAGTTCTAAGTATCTACTCTAGTGCCTTCTCAGGCCACAAACTTCCTTATTCCTAGATAATGGTAAATACTTGTGTAGGGTGCTGATTTAGCTATCCATGCCCAGGGTCAGATCAAGGACCGCCTAGAATCTAACTTAGCTATGTGTCAAAAATTCAATCCTTAGAAGCACTTATAAAAAAGCAATATTAAGGGGAAGCACACAGATCTGTTTATGAACTAAAGTAAGGACATTGGAGCATTCGTATTACAGGATTCCATGGTTCCAGGATACTAAGTTTCCTTGAACTTTACGCCTTAGGACAGCGCCCAGGTCTTGGGGTCCTGTTGTGCTTGTCACTACTGGAGTGGATATAGCATACCATCACTACAAAGGTTCAGGAAACTTGGAAGAACTGGACATATAACAAATAAAATATACAGAATAGGGGAGGTTATGATGAAATGCTATCTGCTGGACATGGCATGAGCATTCACACTCATAATCTCATAATCACTGTGGGTATCTGCACAAGATAAACCTTACCCAATCCAAGTATAGATGGGATAGCTGATCTCTAGGCCCCACTAGTTATTGAGGAGCTAATGGCAGTGGATAATCATTGATGGAAGAAGAAGCATTCTTCTTTGAGGATGTGGTCCCTGATGAAATTCCCATGCCCCAGTAGATACCCTCACATCCAGGTACAAAGGTAGCGTGAACTGGACCTAGTTCATGATAAAAAAAAAAAAATGTGGTACTTTAAATAAAAATAACCTCCATACACTCATATATTTTAATGCCTAATTGAAAGTAACACTATTTAAAATGATTAATAGGTGTGGCCTTATTGGAAGAAATATATCTTCAAAAGCCCAGGTTAGTCCCAGTTTCTCTCTTTTTGCTGCCTGCAGACCTGGTTGTAGATATCTCAGCTACTCCTTTATTACCATGTCACCTGTACACTGCCATGCTTCCTGTCATGTGATAATGAACAATTTAGCTTCTTCATGGATGGCTTCCTCTTGGTACCAAATGCAGAGCACTAGACCTTTGTATAGATATGAACTACAATGATCACTTTATTGAAAGGGATTATAGATCAGTCAAAAAAGAGACCTTATAATTCTAAATTTAATAACAAATTTAGAATTTAGTTAAGTCAAAAGCACAAATATAAAAGGAAACTAAAATTCTGAAGATGATATTTTTAATAGTACCAGAAATTAAAAAAAAAAAATCTTGTTTCTAGAAAATAATAAGAAGGATCCACCTAATACTCATCATATGGTCCTGAAACCTCACAACTCTGTGGACAGTGAAGGCCCTAACTGACTCTAGAGGGAGACAAATGAAATCGTTGTACCACTCAGAGCACCATCTATCTATCTTCCCAACAATACTTTTGCTAAACTAAGAGGTGGATTTTTCTAATTCTAATCAAATTATTCATCAAAATGAGAAGGGAAAGAAGAGGGGATACCAAGATAGCAGAAAGCACCAAGGACTGTTGTATCAAAGATAAAGTGAGAGGGAAGTTCACAACATAGTGTTCTAGAAGTTAGGGAGGAACAACCATAAAAAACAATTGGCTTGCTGGCTCACTGGAATCAACTGAGGAGATTTTTATGATGGTCAGATTATTTAGAAATTATTTTTTTGCTTGATTAATATAAAAACACCAGAGCCATTCAATGTAAGAAATTGTGAAATGCAAATAAAATAGAAAGCAAAAGAAAATGTTGAAGAATGTGAGCAATGATTATATAATGAACAGAACATTACATTGTAATCACAGAACTATGGCCTAGTTATGTGGGGACAGCAGGAATGGAGAGCTGAGCAGATGCTGAGTGCAAGCATGTAGCAGACTTAAAGTAATTTTGCAAATGAGGACTCTGAAGAGATTTGTCTTAGTTTCTTCTGTTTCTATGATAAAATGTTCTGGTTAAAACAATTTCTGCTGAAAGGGTTTATTCTGCTTACAGTTCAAGAGTACAGACCTTCAGAGCTAGTAGGCCAAGGCAGCAAGAGCTGAGACATCTTTGTCCCATTGCATTCATTGTCAAGCAGAGCAATGAGAGCATCTGCTGGTCAGCCTACTGCTCCTTGAACAGAGCTCTGGGTCTCAGCCATTATTGCCTAGAAGTAAATATTCTCTATTTCTTTCTTTCTTTACTTTCTTCTTTTTTAAAAGGTGATTATAGCATTTATTACTAAGTTGTAAAAAGTTTCCTATGAAAGCTGTCTAAGGGGAAAAGAGGAAAGATACTAAGAGGGGAAAGAGAAAAAGTCTTCTGAGTGGGGAAAAAGAAAAAATTTTAACTCAAAGTGGGGAAAGGCAAAAAATTCTTCTTTCTCTATTTCCCATCTCTTTGTCCTCTGTACTTATACATCTTTCAGACTACATGATACAAAGTTTATCACAAGTTCACACAAAAATATCAAATCATAAATTGAAATAGAAGAGTGTCTACCTTAACGCAATTGAGATAATCATCTCCAGGTATACCTGGAAACCATCTCCCAGGTGATGATAGATTTTTGTCAAGCTAGCAAGCAACATTGGTCATCACAAGATCATTGTCCCTCGTCTCTAAATTAGGGAATGTATTCCTTGAATTTTAGGATAGCAAAATTGAAGTATACATATATCATAACTTTTCCAAGCATACTAAATTTCAATCCCTTTTCATCTTAATCAAGCACATATCAAGCATTAACCCTACCTTATGCAATTTGAGGCATGACATAAAAAAATCTAGAAATAATTTCTGTGCCTGGATTCACATTTTTATGGCTAAAAGAGTTGTTCTTTACAGAAACTCAGCAACTTCAGCATATGGATTTTTCTTCTTTCCTCACTGAGAACTTTCACTTCTTGGTTGATGCACAGTTTGATCCTCTTTTGAACATCTGTATTGCTAACATTACTGCCTTTGCATATTGAGGACATTGTATACTAAACAAAGAATAGCTTGAAGAGAAGTAATCAATGGAGACAACTGCCATGTGACTGGTGTCTATGTATACTATGGGGAAGCTGGACAGGGGCAGCTGGAGAGGGTGAGACTCTCGCCGTGCTACTCTGAATAGCTTTCAACTTAAAATGGATTCATCATTTCTTCAATTTCCCATTTAATATTTTCAGGTCACAGTTGACCATAGAAAATTGAAACCATGGGGAAAAAATACATGCCAGAAGGAGAATGTCATCTATTTAGCTAGGATTTTGTGTTAGAAATATTAGAATGAAAGTGATGCCTCTCAACATGAGGATGAAAAGAGAAAAAAACAAGTTGATTGCGTTAAGAAGCAGCAACCTTGAGGAACGGGGAGACAGAGATGAATGAAGCTTGGAAACATTGTTTTAAAACCAACTTTTGAACTGGATAAATGTATATCTTGGATGAAAAACTACTTTTAGGATGCAATCTTTTAGAAACCTTAGAAAAGTGTTGTAAATGAACACTGAAGAAATGGATGAGTGTGGATAAAGACATGTTGCATAGGGCACAGATATGTCTACTAGAGCCCAGGGTCTTGGGCATTAACAGTGAGCACACAACTGGATGTGTGTCACCAGAACTTGTACAGTGGGCTCAGATGGGATTGGATAGCATTTACAAGATTGTGGGTTAGTATATCCCTACCACTGGATACAAGACAATTTAGCTTAACCACAATTCAAATCTTTTGTGCCATGGATCTTGGAAGAGACTTTGGACTTTATAACTGAAATTGGATTGTTGAAAATTGTTGGGACTGGCAATGTTAGAATAAATGCATTATGTGTCATGCTCTATGGTCATTGGCTGATAGAGCCCAGGGTAGAAAATTATGGTTTGAATGAGAAATGTCCCCCATAGACTCATATATTTGAACAGTTGGATATCTGGTAGTGCTTTTTGGCAAATGTTTTGAAATATTTAGAAAGTGCAGACTTGATGGAGGAATATTTCCCTACAAACAGGCTTTGAGGTTGGATAGACTGTACCCCCCTTCCTATACTTTCTCTGCTGCCTGTGTGTTAATGAAATGAGATTTCTCAGCTTTCTTCCAGACTGGCTTTACACCCTAGTTGCCAAGGCTTCTCTGCCTTGATGTACTATATCCATCTCTCCACACATATCCCAGAATAATAAGCTAAAAGAAACACTTTTTTCCCTAACTTGCTTTTTTTCCCCTAGGATGCCCCTGGCACAGCACTGGAAAAATAAGTATTCCTTGTCTTAGCTTCCTTTTAAACTCCACCGCAAATCTCATCCCTTCCACAATGAGGCTAATGCCCATATTATAAAGTGCCTCCCCTTTCTGTCCATTAATGCCAGTTCTTGTATATTCAAGACTTCCATTAATTCAGACATGCTACACTAATTTTGTATTTTCATGCCTTCTTTTTCTGCATGCAAGACAATATTAGGGTATCCTCCAAATACTCATGAGCATACCAAATCTCTTAAAATATAATAGTGCCATATATGTTGTGAGTTGCAAAGATATGACAGCATCTTCAAGCTCCTAAAGTTTGTTCATCCAGAATGTCTGAATTCTCTACAAAAGAGTATTATTCTTTGAGATTTTATAGAAGAGGGGTCCATTGAGCCCCTTT
Source organism: Mus minutoides (assembly GCA_902729485.2). Classification (NCBI taxonomy): domain Eukaryota; kingdom Metazoa; phylum Chordata; class Mammalia; order Rodentia; family Muridae; genus Mus; species Mus minutoides. The sequence goes on along the minus strand of LR749927.1, from coordinate 326,044 downwards.
GTGAGTGTGTGTGTGTGTGTGTGTGTGTGTGTGTGTGTTGAGGAGGTGTGTGCATATGCATATACGCATATGGAGACCAGATGACTCAAGGTGTTCATTCCTCAAGAGTCTCCCACTATGTTGATTTAGACAAGCTCTGTCAGTGTCCTGTTGCTTGCCAAATAAGCTAGGCTCATTGCTCATGAAGCCATAGGAATACACCTGCCTGTGTCTACTTAGTCTTGATCTTTCAAGGACATCTTTCAAGCCAGGCATTTAGGAGGGTGCTAGGAACCTAAATGAAGCTCCTCCTGTTTGTAAGGCAAGTATATTACAACCTGAACTATCTCTCTAGCCCAAAAGCACATTTTATAAAATATAAAATTTTCACATCCATTGGAGAAAAAATAAAAACCTCAGCTTTGACTTATCAACAAAACTGATGGAAGAAAGAGCAAATAGTTTTTCAGGTAAGTACGATAATGCAAGGTATTGCTAAGGACACAGGGAAAAAAAATGGGGGAGTCATTATTTCCTTCCCATTTATAGTGTATTACCACAAGACAAAACCACTGTTTCTGACATGAGTGGGATCACACATAGAAATTAAGTACCTGACAGAAGATTGCCACGCTGAGCCCTTGTTCAGGTCTGTGTGACCTTTTAATCCTACAGATGTAGGTGCTGAGGTTCCTTGTCCTTTTCACGTGGCCACACTCAGGATCAGCAACACAGAAGGCAAAAGCAACTGAATACATCTATTCACATATGGCAAATGACGGGCAGGGCTCAATGGACCCGTTCAGATCATAACTGTTTACAATTTATCAGTGTAAACAACTCATAAACTACTTTCTTTCTTTCTTTCTTTCTTTCTTTCTTTCTTTCTTTCTTTCTTTCTTTCTTTCCTTCCTTCCTTCCTTCCTTCCTTCCTTCCTTCCTTCTTTCTTTTTTAAAATCTGATGCCATATGGTAGGCATAGCACACTCAATGGATTGTTTAAAATCAAATTTGCCAGGTTGGTTGTTTTCCCCATTTTATATGAGAGCTAACTGAGGTTCACTATCAACCTGCTAAAAGATGCACAAAAATCCTGGTGCTGTATAATCAAAGCATGATTTCTGTAAGACATGCCGAGGAGAGGATGTGGGAAGGCAGGGCCAACTTGACTCCAGGGAGTGTCTAGTGAAACAGAATTGGCAATTGCATATGTTACTTTATTGTTTTATTTTATTTTGAAATCAGAATGCACAGCATTAAGCTTTATCCTGGAATTTTCCAACAAAAACTGTTTCATAGATTTCCCCTCTCCTCTCCCCTCTTCTCCTTAGTCCACTGGTCCACATAGCCTCCTTTCTGTTCTGTCATCTCTGTCCTCTTCCCTTCTGCTTCCTTCCACAACATGTTTCCTATTCTCTTGGTGTCCTTTCTAGCAAGGAAATGGAAATATCCTTGTTATCCATCAACAAAGGAAAAGGTAATTGTAAAAATAACATCTATGTGTAATGTAATTTTATTTAGTTACAAAAATTAAATTTACAGAAAATTAATAAACCTGTAAAGTAACTCAGATTCAGACAGGCAAAAAAATACATATCCTCTCTCCTGTGTATCCTAGCTTATGATTTTTTGAATGTGTGTGTGTGTGTGTGTGTGTGTGTGTGTGTTTGTATCCAAAAACCATATAGATAGGTAATCATATATATATATATATATATATATATATATATATATATATATATATATGTGTGTGTGTGTGTGTGTATGTATATATGTATATATATACATTCACACATATATATATTTGATAATTAGATAGATGATAGATAGAGATAGATAGATAGATAGATAATCTAACTAATTTAAAACATCTTATGGCTTTCTTACAGAAGAAGCTGGGCTGCATTCAATGATTGTTCACTTTCTCCTGACATTCTGATGCTTCTGGACTGTGGAATTATTACATATGTAAATATCCTGGGCTACCAAAGGCTATCATCCTGTGCAAATCCTTTAACATTTAGGCTCATATAGAGTTTAATCTTGAAAGCATAGAATTGAAATAAGAAAGCAAGAGAGAAAGAGAAAGCAAGAAATAGTAACTAAATAAATGTAAACATGTTGAATAAAAAAGAATGTGAATGTTCTACTGTAAGACAACAGTCTGCTTCACTTGCCCTCCATCATCCAGCATTGAAAGGTCTCTATGTTCTTTAAAAATAGGGAGGCTTTGAGAAATCAAAACAGAGGATTTCTCCCTTAACCCAAGAAAAAGGACAATGACCTGTTCTACCCCACCTTTTCTATTGTGGATCTTATAAAACTTGACAAACATTAATAAAGAACACCAAATGGTCAGCTCACAGCTTTGCAGACATACTTGGCAAGACACAAAGTGCAGAGCTTCAGATAGGCAAGAAGAATATCATGCCTTGTAAGGTGCTGCACCCATCAGCATTTAACATTCCTAAGTTCTTACTCATGCTGTCCAGAAAGGCTGTCTGCCTTGACAGCAGCTACCACCTACCTACAATCAGGCCAATACACATTGTACCCTTGGCAGCCAACCTGCAGCTCCTGTTTAAAGTAGTTATTGCTCTCACATTTATGATAATTTGTCAAATGCCATGCTGAAATCTTATTTTCCATGTGGGTATGTAAGGAACTCAGCATCACTTCTTTAGTTGGCAAAAAAATAAGGCTTTGAAATTTCTTGGCCTCGTTCAAGAGAGAAGCTTAAGGTAAATCCATCCCTGGTATTTCCTAAAGGGATTGCATCACCCTCAAGGCAGAAGCATCCTGATGCCAAGGTTGGCAGGCTCCGTTGTTATTCTCTGTAATCTAGTGCATAAAAATATGTAAAATTCTGACAGTTGCATTTGGAATCAGGTCCTGTTTTAACAAGCATTAGAGTATTCATGCTTAGCAAGTTGCCCCACCACAATCCCCTCTGTCCGCATCATATCCCTAATCCGACTTGGTGACAACTGGTCCTGTTCCAGTGGATTTAAATACAGAAAATTAATGGAAGGAAGAAGGCACAGATCTAAGCTAATAGTGACAGGAGAGATAGAACTCTTTAATAAAATCACTATTGCCTGTGTGATGTCAGTTAACTGAGGCTAAGACAAAATAAACAATTTTTAAAATCACCATAAAGCTCAAATGTTTCATGCTTGTGATCAGAACTTACTGGCTGCAAGATCAGAGACACCCTCTCAGAGGGATGCAGATGGCAAAAATACATTCTTTCCTCAGAGTAGCTGAAGTCAGGTGGAGATGAATATCTTCACACAAATGATTGATATCCAACTGAAAGGATTTAAACACAACTCTATCTCCATTGCCAAATTAAGTTGAAAGCCTGCAGAAAGTCACACACACACACACACACACACACACAGTTAAACTCTGGGTTAAAAACTGAGAAAAATAGTACAGAATAATTTCTTTGTTTAACCAATAAAACAGATATCAGCACCCAAGATGACATATTTGAGAAATGCCAAGTTTATCCTGAGTATCAGTTTATAAAGATTCAGGACATATGCTCATAGGAGGGAGCTGAAAATTAGCAGGCAACCTGTTTTCAGAACATGGAAAGATGTTTTTCTAATTGTGAGGACACAGTCATGGCACTAAAAATAAAAATTGTGAAACTTCTTCACATTGGTCTCTGGAGGAAGAGAGCAAGAGAGAGTGAGAGAGAGTGAGAAAGCAAGATTGGGGGTGTGTGGAGAGAATGCCAACCAAAGTGTAAGTCACATACAAAATTTTAAAATTTGGAAGCAGCATATTAAAAATAAAAGATATCAATAGCAACAATTTTAAATGAATACTTTTATTAAGCTTGCATATCCAAAACATGATCATTTCAAAATATAATATAAAACTTTTATAAGATTTTTTGCATTTTGCAGAAATATAGCAGGCATTTAACACTTAAGATTCATCTCACTGCATATTAGGCACATTCCCACAGCCATATTGAGCTAATGGGTACCACGAAGTACAAGAGAGCTATAGTGAGTGCTTTCAGAAGAACTGTTGTTCTTACTATTATTGTTCTTTGTTGCTAGTAAAAGACATAAACGAAGCAGAGATCTATTATAAGGGAGACCAGTAGGGTCTCAATATGCATTTTAAGGAAGTATACAAACCCAAGTAAATGCTATTCAAAAGGATAGCAATCAGATGACATCAAGGGAAATTAATGTTACCATGGACAGGTTACCTTAAGAAATGATGTGGTTGCCATCTGCAACTGGAGCTGACCCTGTGCCAAAGCTCTCCACACCCAGATCCCACCAGGAAACAGCTTGTATTCCAGGAGTGCTGACATACCTGTGAGCACAGGTAAACTACCACTTCTGCTCCAAGGGACCTGGCCAAAGCCTCCAGGGCATAGGAACCAACCAAGGAACAGCCTGGGACAGGATCCTTTTGGTTTCCATTTGCACTTGGAGCTGACTCTGTGTCACAGCACTCCATACCCAAATTTCTCCCCGAGAGAACTGGTATCCCAAGAGTGCTGACACACATTAGAGCACAGGTGAGACCACCACTTCTGCTCAAATTTCTGGCCCAAGAGGGACCTGCCCAGAGCCATTAGGACACAAGAACCAAGGAAGAGCCAGGTACAGGATCCTTTGATAGTTTCTATCTGCACACTGTATCTGACTGTACCACAGCTCTCCATACCCAAATTCCTCCCAGAGAGAACTAGTCTCCCAGAAATGTTGACACACAAGCTAACAGGATGGACAAAACTCAGTTAGAGACAGCAAGACCTGCTAACACCAGGGATAACCAGATGTCACGGGGCAAGAGAAAGAACATAAGCAGCACAAATCAAGCCTACTTGGGATCATCAGAACCCAGTTCTTCCACCCTAGAAAGCTCGGGATACCCCAAGAAACCAGAAAAGTAAGACTCTGATTTAAAATCACATTTCATGATAATGTTAGAGGACTTTAAGAAGGATATAAATAACTCCCTTAAAGAAATACAGGAGAATACAAGTAAACATGTAGAAGCCCTTAAAGAGGAAACACAAAATCACTTAAAGAATTACAGGAAAACAAAAAAACAGGTGAAGCAAGTGAACAAAACCATCCAGGATCTAAAAATAGAAATAGAAACAATAAATAAATCACTAAGGGAGATAACCCTGGGGAGAGAAAACCTAGGAAAGAGGTCAGGAGTCATAGATGCGGTTATCACCAACAGAATACAAGAGATAGAAGAGAGAATCTCAGGTGCAGAAGATACCATAGAAAACACTGACACAACAGTCAAAGAAAATGCAAAATACAAAAAGCTCCTAAAACATCCAGGAAATCCAGGACACAATGAGAAGACCAAACCTAAGAATAATAGGTATAGAAGAGAATAAAGATCCCATCTTAAAGGGCTAGTAAATATCTTCAACACAATTATAGAAGAAAACTTCCCTAACCTAAAGAAAGATGTTCCCATGAACATACAAGAAACCTACAGAACTCCAAATAGATTGGACCAGAAAAGAAATTCCACCTGTTAGATAATAATCAAAACACCAAATGCACAAAACAAACAAAGAATATTAAAAGCAGTAAGTGAAAAAGTTTAATTAACATATAAAGGCAGACCTATCACAATTACACTAGACTTCTCAACAGAGACTATAAATATTAGAAGATCCTTGGCAAATCTAATACAGACCCTCAGAGAACACAAATATCAGTCCAGACAAACTCTCAGTTACCATAGATGGAGAATATATTCCATGACAAAACCAAATTTACACAATATCTTTACACTAATTCAGCACTACAAAGGATAATATATGGAAAACACCAACACATGGTGGTAAACTACAGCCTAGAAAAAGCAGGAAAGTAATCTTCTTTCAACAAACCCAAAAGAAGAAACCCACACAAACATAAAAATAACAACAAAAGTAACAGGAACCAACAATCACTTTTCCTTAAAATCTCTTAATAACAATGGACCCAATTCCCCAATAAGATACATAGACTAACAGACTGAATACATAAACAGGAACCAGCATTTTCCTGCATACAGGAAACACACCTCAGTATCAAAGACATACACTACTTCACAGTAACAGACTGAAAAGCAATTTTCTAAGCAAATGGTCCCAAGAAACAAGCTGGATTAGCCATTCTACTGTCGGATAAAATAGACTTTCAATCTAAAGTTATCAAAGAAGATAAGGAAGAACACTTCATACTCACCAAAGGAAAAATCTACTATATAGCTGTCTCATACAGAAGTGGATGCTCATAATCATCTATAAGAGGGAACACAGGGCCCACAATGGAGAAGCTAGAGATAGAACCCCAGGAGCTGAAGGAGTCCGCAACCCTAGAAGAGGATCAACAATATGAACTAACCAGAACCCCTAGAACTCGTGTCTCTAGCTCCATATGTAGAAGATGGCCTAATCGGTCATCATTGAGAAGAGAGGCCCCTTGGTACTGCAATCTTTATATGCCCCAATACAGAGGAACACCAGGGCCAAGAAGTGGGAGTGGGTGGACAGGGGAGCAGGGAGGGGGGAGGGGAAGGGGACTTTCAGAATAGTATTTGAAATGTAAATTAAGAAAATATCTAATAAAAAATTGGAAAAAAAGAACTATCACTTTACAACATCTGTGCTTTAAATACAATGGCACCCAAATTATTTTAAAAAAAAAACCCAAAAATAAAACAAAAAATTTTTTACTAAAGTTCAAAGCACACATTGCACCTCACACAATAATAATAGGATACTTCAACACCCCACTCTTTGCAATGGACATATCATGGAGACAGAAACAAAACAGAGACACAGTGAAACTAACAGAAGTTATGGACCAAATGGATTTAACAGATATCTATAGAACATTTCATCCTAAATCAAAAGAATATACTTTCTCAGCACTTCATGTTACCTTCTCCAAAATAGACCATATATTAGGTCACAAGTCAGACCTCAACAGATACAATAGGATTGAAATAATCCCATGCCTCCTAACAGGTCACTATGGACAAAGGCTGGTCTTCAATAGCAACAAAAACAGCAGAAAGGTCACATATACAAAAAAGTTGACAACACTCTACTCAATGATAACCTGGTCAAGGAAGAAATAAAGAAAGAATTTAAAGATTTTTTTAGAATTTAATGAAAATGAAGGCACAAAAAAACCTCAAACTTAAGGTATACAATGAAAGCAGTGCTAAGAGGACAGCTCATAGCTCTAAGTGTCTCCAAAAAGAAAACTAGAGAGAGCATGCACTAGCAGCTTAACAGCACACCTGAAAACTCTAGAACAAAAAGAAACAAATATACCCAAGAGTAGAGAGCAGGAAATAATCAAACTCATAGCTGAAATCAACCAAGTAGAAACAAAAGAACTATACAAAGAATCAACAAAACCAGGAGCTGGTTCTTTGAGAAAATCAACAGGATTGGTAAACCCTTAGCCAGACTAACCAGAGAACACAGAAACAGTATCCAAATTTAGAAAATCAGAAATGAAAAGGGAGACATAACAACAGAAACTGAAGAAATTCAAAAAATCATCAGAGCCTAATACAAAATCTTATATACAACACAACTGGAAAATCAGGATGAAATGGACAACCTTCTAGACAGATATCAAATACCAAAATTAATCAGGATCAGATAAATGATCTAAACAGTCTCATAACTCCTAAAGAAATAAAAGCAGTCATTAAAGGTCTCACTACCAAAAAAGCCTAAGACAAGATGGGCTTAGTGCAGAATTCTATCATAACTCCAAAGAAGAACAAATACCAGTACTCTTCAAAATATTCCACAAAATAGAAACAGAAGGAAAACTACCAAATTCATTCTATGAAACCACAGTCATGCTGATACCAAAACTTCACAAAGACCCAACAAAAAAAGAGAACCTCAGACCAATTTCCCTTATGAATATGGATACAAAAATACTCAACGAAACTCTCATAAACCAAATCCAAGAACATTTCAAAACAATCATTCACCATGATCAAGAAGGCTTCACCCCAGAGATGCAGAGATGGCTCAATATATGGATATCCATCAATGAAATCCACTACATAAACAAACTCAAAAAAAAAAAAAAACCTCACACATGATCATTTCATTAGATGCTAAAAAAGCACTTTATAAAATTCAACATCCCTTCATGTTAAAAGTCTTGGAAAGAGCAGGAATTCAAGGTGCAGACCTAATCACAGCAAAAGCAAAAAAGAGCAAACCAGTAGCCAACATCAAACTAAATGGAGAGGAAATTGAAGCAATCCAACTAAAATCAGGGACTAGAGAAGGCTGCCCACTATCTCCCTATCTATTCAATATAGTATTTGAAGGTTTAGCTAGAGCAATGAGACAACAAAAGTAAGTCAAAGGAATAGGAATTGGAAAGGAAGAAGTAAAAATATCACTGCTTGCAGATGATATGATAGTATAGTTAATTCGACCAGAGAACTCCTACAGCTAATAAACAACTTCAGCAAAGTGACCAGATATATAATTAACTCAAACAAATCAGTAGCCTTCCTGTACTCAAAGGACAAACAGGTTGAGAAAAAAATTAGGGAAATGACACCCTTTATAATAGCCACAAATAATATAAAATATCTTGGTGTGACTCTAACCAAACAAGTGAAAAATCTGTATGAGAAGAACTTCAAGTCTCTGAAGAAAGAAATCAAAGAAGACCTCAGAAGATGGAAAGATTTCCCATGCTCATGGATTGACAAGATTAATATAGTAAATGTGGTCATCTTGCCAAAGGCAATCTACAGATTCAATGCAATCCCCACCAAAATTCCAACTCAATTTGTCATAGAATTAGAAAGAGAAATTCTCAAATTCATTTGGAATAACAAAAGACCCAGGATAGCAAAATCTATTCTCACAATGAAAGAATTTCTGGGGGAATCAGCATTCCTAAGCTCAAGCTATACTGAACAATTGGGTTAAAAACCGAATGGTATTGGTCCAGTGGCAGGCATGTATACAAATGGAATAGAATTTAAGACCCAGAAATGAATCCACACACCTAAGGTAACTTGATCATTGACAGAGGAGCTAAAACCATCCACTGGAAAAAAGTATTTTCAACAAATGGTGCTGGGTCAACTGGCAGTCAACATGTAGACCCATTCTTACCTCCCTGTACAAAGCTCAAATCCTAGTGGATCAGGGACCTCCACATAAAACCAGATACACTGAATCTAATAGAATAGAAAGTTGGGAAAACTCTCAAACAAATGGGCACAGGGGAAAAGTTTCTTAACAAAACACCAATGGCTTATGCTCTAAGATCAAAAATTGACAAATGGGACCTCATAAAATTGCAAAGCTTCTGTAAGGCAAAGGAAACTGTCAATAAGACAAAATGGCAACCAACAGACTGAGAAAAGATCTTTACCAATCCTACATCCGATAGAGGGCTAATATCCAATATATACATAGAACTCAAGAAGTTAGACTCCAGAAAACCAAATAACACTATTTAAAATGGGGAATAGAGCTAATCAAAGAATTCTCAACTGAGGAACCTGAAAGGGCTGAGAAGCATCTAAATAAATATTCAACATCCTTAGTTATTTGGGAAATGCAAATCAAAACAACCCTTAGATTCTACCTCAGACCAGACATAATGCCTAAGTTCAAAATCTAAGGTAACAGCAGATGCTGGTAGGGATGTGAAGAAATAGGAACACTCCTCTGTTGTTCGAGGGATTGCAAGCTGGTACAATGACTATGGAAATCAGTTTGGCAGTTCCTCAGAAAATTGGACATAGTACTATCTGAGAACCCAGCTATACCACTCTTGGGCATATACCCAAAAATTCTCCAACATATAACAAGGACACCTGCTCTACTTTGTTCATAGCAGTTTTATTTATAATAGCAAGAAGTTGGAAAGAACCAGTTGTCCTTCAACAGAGGAGTGGATGCAGAATATGTGGTATATTTACATAATGGAGTAGTACTCAGCTATTAAAAAATGATGAATTCATTAAATTCTTAGGCAAGTGGATGGACCCAGAACATATCATCCTAAGTGAGGTAACCCAATCACAAAAGAACACACATGGTATGTATTCACTGACAAGTGGATATTAGCCCAAATTTTCAGAACACCCTAGATATAATTAATACACCACATGAAGCTCAAGAAGAAAGAAGACCAAAGTGTGTATGCTTTGGTCCTTCTTAGAAAGGGAAACAAAACACTCACTGGAGCAAATATGGAAACAAAGTGAAGAGCAGAGACTGCAGGAAAGGCCTTCTGGTGATAGTTGCACCTAGGGATTCATCCCAGATACAGTAACCAAACTCTGATACTACTTTAGATGCTAAAAAAAATGCTTGCTGAAAGGAACCTACTATAGCTGTCTCCTGAGAAGCCCTGCCAGAGCCTCAACAAATACTGAGGGAGATACTCGCAGCCAACCATTGCAATGAGTATGGAGGGTCTCCAGTGAAAACGTTAGAGAAAGGACTGAAGGAGCTGAAGTGGTTTGTAACCCCATAGAAAGAACAAAAATATCAACCGACCAGAGTCTCCAAGAGCTCCTAGGGACTAAGCCACCAGCCAAGAAGTACACATGGTTCTAGCTGCATATGTAGCAGAGGATGGCCTTGTCAGGCATCAATTGAAGGAGAGATCCTTGGTCCTGTGAAAGCTCATTAGATGTCCCAGTGTAGGGTAGTTGAGGGTGAGAAGGAGGGAGTGGGTGAATGGGTAGAGGCACACTTTCATATAACCAAAGGGAAAGGAGATGACATAGGGGAGGTCTGGGAGGGGGGAAACATACAAGAAGTCTACAGAACTCCAACTAGATTGGACCTGAGGCTGTCCTCTGACATTGGAGTACACAGCCATGGCAGTATATACTCCTCCCCATGTCCATGTACATACACAAACACACATCAAGGATTAATTTTTTAATAAAAAAAAGGATTAGACATCTTGGAACCAATTTAATTCTTTTCAAAGTTTCTTGTGCAGATTCAATACCTGCAGTGATCAATGAGACAGGGAGTTAGTTAGAAATAACTTGATCCTTAGAGGAAGAAATGCCTCTAAGAGAAATGAAGTAGGAGCTGAGTGTTTGTGCAGAGGCCAAACTGAAAGATGCAGATAGGTTTCTGACCTTTGATAGAGCTCGCAGAGCAGGACTAATGGCAACAGCACAGCAGTATCTTTCATTGGAAACTAGTCTGATAGTCTGCTTCCTAGATGCTTCTTTTAGGAAAACAAAGCAAAAAAAAAAAAAAAAAATGGGAGGAGGAGAAAGAGGAGAAGGAGGAAAGAAAAGGAAGGAAGGAAAGAAAGAGAGAAAGAGACAAGAGAAGAGAAGAGAAGAGAAGAGAAGAGAAGAGAAGAGAAGAGAAGAGAAGAGAAGAGAAGAGAAGAGAAGAACAAAAGAAAGAGAATCACAACAAAACTGTGCAGAGACGAAGGTGGCAATAACTGAAAAGGAATTTGTTAAACTAACATCATAAATTAATTGCAGTAATAATAACTTATTTGAACATATATCTTTAAGAAAGTGAGGTAAAAAGCTTTATATATAATGAAAGATTAATTCTTCTTAATAATAAAGGAGGTCTCTGGAGGAAGTCAATGAACTTTCAGGATAAGAAAGACATTTTTCTAAGCATAAATTTTATGAAAGAAAGTTGTGAGTGTAAGAATTGAGGCGAAAAATCATCATTTTGTGAGATACTTCTGAGATTTAAAATATCATGAGCCAAAATATCATGAGCCAAAGTAATGAAATAAACAATAAAATTACACAAATATGTTAGCAAAATATTAAAAATGAAGTAAAAACCTGTACAGATATTTCATCAATTAATACAAGGGAACAAGAGGGGAAGAACATTATTAGACATTGGCCAGGCAGGATTTCAATAAAGTGAATAGTAACATTCAATCTTATAAAATAATATGGAGTCCTGCATGGCAACTATGTGAAGGACAGGGTTCTTACTACTATAGAATTACATGTGCTGAGAGAACAAGCAAAACATCTATGCTTTGTCCTAATGAGAGGAAAGCAAAACACACCAACGCTTGAGCACATGTACTGATGTGATTTCAATATGTGATTCTTTGGAAAAATCGTAAGTTAGCAAGGATTTATATAACTCTAAATGTAAAAACTGGACTACAAAGTCATCTATATAATTATAAAAATATATATCTGTTAAACATATGTATTTAGGGATATAAAGATGGTTCAGCAGCTAGGAAACCATATTGTCATTCCAGAGAAAAGGAGGCTCAACACTATCTATAAGTCCAGTTTTGGCGATACAACCTCTTCTGGCCTCTACATGCTTTTTATTCACATGTATACATACATGTGTACAGTTACAAATACACACAATAAATAAAATAAAATGTACATATATGTTAACTAATTAAATATGTAAATTTTATTAAGAATGCTTAATGAATATAACTTAATTACATGTGTAAATATTTTTCAAGACGGATTTCTCTGTATATCCCAGGGTATCCTGGAATTCACTTTGTATACCAGGCTGACCTTGAACTCATATATATGCACTTGCCTCTGCCTCCCAAGTGCTTGGATGAAAGGCATGAACCACCAGAGCCCTGTATTTTTATCTATTCCTAAATAACATTTTAAAAATATTAGGCATATGCTCTATCGTAAAATTGATACTTGTTGATGAGGAAAAGGAAAGAGATATGACTTGCTACAGAACTTATAAAACCTCCATTTATGGAGACATGAAATTAATCAGATGGATCTCATCATCTAGGTTCCATTTCCAGCCCACAACTCTGCTTGATTTCCTGGAGCTCACTCTGACACTAGTGATCTCAGGCTGCACTGGTACTAGAAACCATAGAGGCAAGATTAACATCCAAAATCTCAAAGGCCACATAGGCTACAAAAAATCCAGCAGGAATATGCTAACTGGAACTAAAGACTGGCTTCTTACTAGAACCCCAGGTCCTGCAGGCCAGAAGACCAAGAGGAAACAAAAACCAAGGGGAAAAGGAGCAGTCCAAAAAACACCCATCCAAGAAATATAAACTCAGAAATGACTATCTAAATCTATAATTACTCCAATACCTTTATGGTTAGAAATCAGCACAAAACACAATTAACAAAAGCCTGGGTAATAGGGCACCACTAGAGCCCAGCTATCCTACTAAAGCAAGCCCTGAATATTCCAACAGAGCATGAAAATGACCTAAATCCAATCTTATGACAATGATAAAGGCCTTAAAGAGGAAATAAATAAATCCATTAGAGAAATATGTGAACACACAATCAATTGTAGGAGATACAATTTAAGAAACTGATATATTTGTCAAAGAATATGTTAAATCTAGAAAGTTCTTGACACAAAATATCCAAGAAATATGGGACATTGTGAAAAGACCAAATCTAAGAATAGTAGGAATAGAAGATTTCAAACTCCAATGACCAGAAAATATTTTCAACAAAATCATAGAAGACAATTTCCTAAATGTAAATTAAAATATATCCATGAAAATAGAATAAGCTGAAAATAAAGTCACAACATATTCAAACTTTTGGGATATATGAATGCAGCTCTAAAAGGAAAGTTCATAGGACTAAGTGCCTTCATAAAGAAATTGGAGAGATCTTATACTAGTAACTTAAAAGCACACATAAAAGCTGTATAATTAATAATAATAATAAAAAGCAGACACACTCAAGAGGAATAGATAATAGAAAATTATCAAAGTTGGGGCTTAAATAAAATGTTAGAATCAAGAGAATAATACAAAAAAAAAAAAAATCAAGGAAATCAAGAGCAGGCTCTCTGAGAAAATCAGCAAGATAGACCAACCTTAGCCAAAAAGACAGAGAATATCCAAATTAACAAAATCAGAAATGAAAAGGAAGACATAATAACAGACACTGCAGAAATTCAAAGAATCTTTAAGTCTTACTTAAAACACCCATAATCCAAAAAATTGGAAAATCTAAATAAAATGGATGATTTTCTAGATAGATACCACTTACCAAAGTTAAATAAAGATGAGTTAAACAATCTAAATAGACCTATAACCACTAAGAAAATAGAAGCAATCACTAAATGTCTCCAAACCAATAAAAGCTCAGGGCCTGGTGGTTTTAGTGCAGAATTATACTAGACTTTTAAAGAAGAGCTAAACCAATACTCCTCAAATCAACAAAATAGAAACACAGAAAACATTGCCGAATTCATTTTATGAGGCTACAGCTACCCTGATACCTAAACCACACAAAAACTCAACAAAGAAAAAAAAATTCAGACCAATTTCTTTTATGAACATCAGTATAAAATACCCAATAAAGCATTTGTAAACTGATTCCAAGAACATATCATAAACATCAACTACTGTGATCAAGTAGGCTTTATCCCAGAGATGCAAGGGAGGGGAAGTTTCAGCATCTGAAAATTCATCCATGTAAACCAACATATAAACAAATTGAAAGAAAAAGAAAGACCACATGATCATCCTATTACATGATGAAACGCCTTTGACAAAATCCACCATAACTTCATGGTAAAAGTCTTGGAATGGTCAGTTATATAGGGTGCATACATAGGCACAATGAAGGTACTATACAGCAAGCCAATAGCCAACATCAAAGTAAATGAAGAGAAACTTAAAACAATTCCACTAAAATCAGGAACAATGTAAAGCAGTCCACTCTCTTTGTACCTACTCAATATAATACTTGAAATTTTAGCTAGAACAGTAAGAAAAGTAAAGGTGATCAAGGAGGTACAAAATGGAAAGAAAACGGTCAAAGTATTGCTATTTTCAGATGATATGCTAATATATATATAAGTGACCCCAAAAAGTTACCAGAGAACTTCGACAACTGATAAACACCTTCAGCAAAGTGGCTGGAGACATAATTAACTAAGAACAATATCAATATCCTTTCTATATATGAGGGATAAATGGGTTAAGAAAGAAATTAGGGAAACAATACCATCTTAGTTAGGGTTTCCATTGCTAAGAAGAAACACCATGACCAAGGCAACTCTGGTAAGGGACAACATTTAATTGAGACTGGCTAAGAGTGTCAGAGTTCCACTGACACTCCATTATCATCACAGGAGGAAGCATGGCAGCAGCTAGGCAGCCATAATTCTGGAGAAAGAGCTGAGAGTTTTGCATCTTGATCGGACTGTGGCCAGGAGAGACTAGTATCCTCAGGTACCTAGGAGAAAGCTCTCTTTCACAGTGGGTGGAGCCTGAGCATAAGAGGGGAC
Source organism: Mus minutoides (assembly GCA_902729485.2). Lineage (NCBI taxonomy): Eukaryota > Metazoa > Chordata > Mammalia > Rodentia > Muridae > Mus > Mus minutoides. Next base: position 310,767 of record LR749927.1, on the reverse strand, counting down.
TACTAAAGCTCCACCCCCAATCACACACTTCCTCTGAAAGGGCTACACCTTCTAACAGTGCCAATCCCTGCAGGCTTAAATTTTTCAAAACCTACTTTTAACAAGGGTTCTGAGACACTTTGACCTTTTTCTATCCCACCACCCAAAATAGCGGAGAAGAGATGGTAAATAGGGCAGAGGCATGTGGACTAGTTTAGAAGTAGTTCTCTGGAGTGATTATAATCTTCTTTTGTCAAAATACCAGCAGTCCGTTCAGTAGTGTCAGGATACCAGAAAGGAATCAGCAGTGGTGGCACAGTCCACCGGAAACACTCAGGCCTCAGGCTCCAGTCAGCAGGAGTAACCAAGCTAATCAGGACACCAGGAGAGGTTCTCTGCCCTGTCTCTCTCAGTGGAGTGAAGATCAGCAAAGCCTTGAGACCAACAAAGCCTATGCAAGCAAGCATGCAGTCACTGTCCGTTGAGTCCTATTTATACTCTCTCCAAACATCGTTTGTCTTCCCACAGGTCTTGCCTCAGCAAAACATCACATAAGAAACTTCCACTTCACTCCCTATGGGCCAAGGATATTCAAAATTCGACAAATACCCTTCATGATAGCCACAATTAATATAAAACATCTTAGTGTAAGTCTAACAAAGCAAGTGAAAGACTTATATGACAAAAAACTTCAAATCTTTAAAGAAAAAAATCGAAGAAGATATCAGAAGATGAAAAGACCTCCAATGCTTATGAATCAATAGGTTTAACATAGTGAAAATAGTCATCTTAGCAATGGGAATCTACAGACTTCATGCGATCCGCACCAAAATTCCAATACAATTCTTTACAAACCTTGAAAGAGGAATTCTCAACTCCAATGAAAGAACAAAAATCCAAGATAGCTAAAACAATCCTGTACAATAAAAGAACTTCCAGAGGCATCACCATCCCTGACTTCAATCTGTACTACAAAGCAATAGTAATAAAAACTGCATGGTATTGGTATAGGAACTGATAGGAATCCAGTTAAAGACCCAGAAGTAAATCTTCACAAATATGGACCCTTGATTTTTGACAAAATCCAAAACCATACCATGGGGGAAAACATCTTTAACAAATGTTTCTAGTTTAGGTGTTCATATGTAAAAGAATGTGAATAGATCCATATCTATCACACTGCATGAAGCTCAAGTCTAAGTGAATCAAACACTTCAACAAAGAACCAGATACTCTAAAGCTACTAGAAGTAAAAATGGGGGGGGTAGCCTTGAATGTATTATCACAGGAGGCAACTTCCTGAATAAAACACCAACAGTTCAGACACTAAGATAAACAATTAATAAATGGGACCTCATTAAACTAATAGCTTCTGTAAGGCTAAAGACAGTGTCAAAACAACAAAATGACAGCCTACAGAATGGGAAAAGATTTGCACCAATTCTACATTCAACAGAGGGATGATATCCAAAGTACATAGAGAACTCAAGAAACTAGACATATACCACCCACATATCCTAATTAAAAATGGTATACATATCTAAACAGAGAATCCCTAGTGGCTGAGAGAGTCACTTAAAGAAATGTTTAACACTCTTAATCATTAGGAAATTGCAAATCAAAAGAACTCTGGAATTCCATCTGACACCTGTCAGAATGGCTAAGTTCAAAAACTACAGAGACAGCTCATGCTGGTGAGGATGTAGAGCAAAGGGAACACCCCTCCACTGATGACAGGAGTGGCCACTTTTACAACTTCTTTAGAAATCAATTTGTGGGGGTTCTCAGAAAATCCAGAGTAGATCTACCTCAAGAAAAACCTATATCACTCCTGAGCATATGCTCAAAAGAAGTTCTACCATACCACAAGGTCACTTGCACAACTACATTCATAGTAGCTTTATTCATACTATCCAGAAAGTGAAAACAAACTAGAAGTCCCTCAGCCAAAGAATGGATAAAGAAAATGTGGTAATTTACACAATCAGACATTATTCAACCATTTAAAACAATGGCATGGTAACCCTGACCCAGAAAGACAAATATGCCATGGTTATACTCACTTACAAATGGATATTAGTCATAAAATACAGTGTATCCATGCTACCATCCACAGACCCTAAAAAGCTAAGTAACAAAAAGGGCCAGAAGCATTGCCTAGTTATGATTCTCACTGAAAGTGGGAAACGGATTAGGTGTGGGTGGATATACAGTTCTGAGTTGGGGAGGGAATACAGATGAGAACAGGAGAGATCAGGTAGTGGGAAACTGAGGGAAAGAATATTGGAAGATCCAAATGGAATGACAGGGTGCATCTCTGGGATGATCTAGAAACCTGGGACAATGGAAACTTCCAGGAATCTATGACGGTGACTGTAATTAAGATGCCCAGCAATGGAAAATATAGAGCCTGAAACAGCCATCTCCTGCAACCAGGCAAGGCTTCCAAAGAAGGAATTGAGACATGAACCCAGCTGGCTTTGGCTACAAGATGTGCAGGGGTAAAATATTGAGTAGAAATTAAGGGAATGGCTAACCAAGGACTGGCCTAGCTTGACACTGATGTGATAAGCCCATCCCGACACTAGTAATGATATTCTACTATATTTGCAGACAAGAGCCTAGCAAAACTTCTACCAGATAGGCTTCATCCAGCAACTGATGGAAACACATGCAGAGACTCATAGCCAAACATTAAGAGGAACTTTGGGAATCCAAAGTAGAAGAGTAGAAGAAGAGGGAGAAAGATCATAAGAACCAAGATGGTCAAGGCCACCACAAGAAAACCTATAGAATCAACTATGCTGGGCCCACAGGGATTGAACAAGCATGGGACTGTTCTAGAACCTTCTGTACATATGTAGCACTTCCGCAGCTGGGTGTTCATGTGACATTCCTAAAAGCTAGAGCAAAATCTGTCTCTGACTCTTCGGTTGCCTGCCTCAATAAATGTACCTAGTCTTACTGCAACTTGATATGCAGACTGGTTGATATCCATAGGAGTTATCCACTTTTCTGATGATAAAAGGGATGAGAGATAGATATGGAGGGAGGAGAGGGGATATGAAGGGACTGGGAGGAAAGAGGGGCAGAGAAGCTGTGATTGGGAAGTAAAGTAAATAACTAACTTAATTAATAAAGAGAAAGTAATCCAACAATTCCCAGATAGAATTATAAAGTTTTTTTTTTTCTAGCACTACATTGGGTAACAAATTGTGTATAACCATTATAAGGACATATCTATAGGAGCTCAATTATTGAACTGTTTTCTCAAAATTAATTAGACTCTCTTCTTGAATAAGAATTCTGGTTGACAGTATAAGAAATAATTTCTTCTTGGAATTTTAACTCATCCTTTGTGTAGATTTTGGACAAAATCAGACTATTCATTTACTCAAGGTCTGAGACTGACCATCCTTTATGGTTGAACTCTTGCTGCAAACGGAATGCTGAAGCCACATTTGGTTCATGTCCTAAGAATATATACATATTGAAACAGTGATCTGCCTGACCACATTTATTTGATGTGAATCATCCTGCACTTTGTTTAATGTTGCACTCCTTTGTTTCCATTCTCTCTGGTTTCATTCCCACTTTCCTTTCATTCTCAATTGAGACTTTCTCTGGAAAGACTTTTCCCATTGCATCCAGGTATTCCATGTTTCAGGGAATTTCATCTGACAGTATGTATCTTTTAAATGTAACCCACAGTGCAAAGAGAACAATGGGAGAACCCTACTCACACTAGTGTAAAACTCATCTGAATGTGGAAAATGCCTTTTTCAAAGTAACTTCTCTATGCCTATACCACTGCAGAATCCTCCCTCTTAGGGCCCTGAAAAAAGTCAAAATAAAATGAGTATTGCTTCCAGCAAATCTGTACAGTTTGACCATTCACATACACCAGCCTCTGCATGTATGTTGTCACAATTTTTGCTCCACAGGAAAAAATCCTCTTTCAATTAGCTGCAAAGTAGATTTCAGCAGGAGTGCTTGCCAGACACCAGGGACCATGCCTGGTTTCTCAACCCTTGTACTTATTCATTCCTTGGGTGAACTTGAATCCTCTTCCTGAAGGTGAACTCTGTCTTCAGATTCCACTGAGCTTTTTAGTCCCTGGAAAGTTCTTACAGTGTCTATAAAAATTTCTGCTCTTAACCTTTCTCGTGATATAAAAAGCACAGCCACGTTCCTCATAACTATTTGATGTCTTATATAAAACCCTTTATAAAATAAAATAAAAAATCTCCCAGATAGCCTCAAAAGAAAAGTTGCCCTGCGTTGTCTTTAAAACGGCATAGTCATTTAATATCGACACAGAGACAGAATACTGCTGTGAATGCAGCAGCGCCCGTACAGCATTGAAGGGTATGGTTAAATCCTGCTGGTTGCTAAAATATCCTTCTATTCCAGAGGGAGATAGTGTCAAGAGGAAAAGCTAGAGAAGGAAATTTTGGCTGGTATCCAAAAACAGTTGTAGAAAAGAAGGTTCTCTCTCCGACAGCATTCTGACATGCTTTCTTCAGTTTTGCCACAAGGATGAAATCTTTCCTCAGGAGAGCTGCATGCATGTACAAAGACTGCACACGCATGGTAGGCTCAGGAATTTTAAACATAGAACAGCCTGACACAAAGGAAGAGGGGGGTGATGGGGAGCAGGGGGAGATAGCTGGCATTCCAGGAAGGATGTCAGAATTAAGTCATTCCTATAGGTTTGTGTTAAAAACACTTCTACTGCCAATCACAGCTGGATAACTCTAAGAGCATCTGTACTCAAACTTTATGTGATTTCTACGAGGTTCTCTATGCTTCTGGAAGTTTGAGCCCATCACAGTTATAAATATATAATTATTTACATGATGGAAAACATCTTTGCATTTTGACAACCAATAGCACATACTAGTATACAAAGATCTAAACCATTCAGTAAAGTTTAAAGTGCATACCTGTAAGGGAAGGGTGGGAAGAAGGGCTGGGTAAATTTTTCAAAAGCTTTTCCAATTTGAGCTAATAGCACCGCCTCCACAGAGAAGATGGAGCGTGGAGCCCTTTAAGCACTTAGGCTGACAATGTCTGTAATGGTAGAGTAGAGGCAGTGGAGACATGCCTGTGTAGAGTTGCAACATATGAGCAATTGGAGTGCATGAAGCCTGGGAAATAAAAAACAAAACATACAAAATACAAATGCAAGTGTGTCTTAAATTAAAACATGCCCTGTCTTCAGAGAAAACCAGAAACGGTGGCTGTTATCTAATTTCGAGGCATATATAACACTTCCATCTTTGATGGGGATTAAGCTGTTTTGTTCTCTTTTCTCCTATTTTCAGCTGTAATAAGATGCAGAATTTCTGACCTAAAGATCCTTCAAAATAGTTGTTCATAAAGAGCAAGGAAATAAAACCGGTGTAATTGCTGAAGAAGTTGAAGGGTAATTTTTAAGCAAGCCTATATAGCTATCAAAAGTGGCAAAGACAACATAAAAATAAATGTTCTCAGTTTGGCCATGCAGAAAATTTCTATGCTTACCTTGTTCCATGACTCAAGAACAAGGCCTCTTTATGGTTCAAATTTCACCAACTATCACACCTATCTTTGGGAAAAATGCAAACAATATAAGCATTCACTAGTTGGCTTTATGTGACTTCAACTGACTCAGTGTTCTTCCCTGGATAGACAATAAACTGTAGTACAATCTTTGATTGTCAGGAAAGGTAGCAAAACGAATTCATTTCATTCACAAGACAGACAAGCAGGGTTATTTCATAGCACCTTAGATTTTAATCAGTTTCTAATTCACGAATTTCATGGTCATAAAATATTAGAACTGAAAGAGACCTTAGAAATTATCCCTTTTATACTTCCTCGTCTTGAAGGCCAAGAGAGTTTGTAGCAGGTTGAGAGTCAAACATTGGCATGTGCAGAATGCAGGCATAGATCTGGAATACTGGTTTCTGTGAGCTTACAGCCTGCTGCTGTCCTCATAAGCTTCTCTGAAATGTTGCAAAGATGATGCTAATAAACCTGATCTCACAGAAATCTTCTTTTCTGTGTACATGTTAGTTATTATAACATTATTTAGAGTGAAGGGCCCATGGAAACAGCAGCCAGAGACATCTGTTCAAGATATATGTCATTTATTTTCTTTGGATATACTTTTATTTATTTTTTTTTTCGAGACAAGAGTTTCTCTGTGTAGCCCTGGCTGTCCTGGATCTCACTCTGTAAACCAGGCTGACCTCGAACTCAGAAATCTTCCTACCTGTGCCTCCCAAGTGCTGGGATTAAAGGCGTGTGCCACCACTGCCCAGCTTGGATAGACTTTTCTATAGGCCATTTCCTTCTTTTAACTTGAAAATGTATTGTTATCTCTTAAAGACACACATGTATCAATTTAAGCTGTCATTGACCAACTCATGTTGTGAGAATGCAACCTTTGTGAAGTATGCTTTGAGACATCTGCCTTTTACTCCTTACCTCTTTGGAATGTGGGTATTGATTTCCCTTGGACCATTGCTTGATGCATACTTTATCATTCAGGTCTCAGCATAAGTGAGCCTTGTTCATAGCAACCATCATTGACTCTACAGTCTCTCTGACATTTTCCACTTTTGTATATGGATCCTCTTCATGGGCTTTTTCTATATTTAGTGCTAGCTCCTGTTACTGGGACATGTATAAACTCCATTAAAGCAGCAAAGCAAAAATGTGTCTCCTTCTGATATATCTTTCAATCTCTACCTTCTGTCTGTCTATCTATCTATCTATCTATCTATCTATCTATCTATCTATCTATTTATCTATCTATCTATCATCTATCTACCTATCCATCTATCTTTTTATCTATCTATCTATCTATCTATCTATCTATCTATCTATCTATCATCTCTATATCATATATAGATATATATAAATGCTGAAATTATACTTGAGAAAATCAAATTAAAGGACAAAGGTTTCTCTTCATCCATAGTTTCAGAGTTTCTAACTCCATGTTTACTTAAGCAATGATCCGGACTCCTCTAAATCTTGTTAAATTTAATCTTCACCTTTTGTTTTGGACTGCTCTTATCCAAAACACAAGTACAAAGATGCATAACACACCCAATTATGTGCCAGATAAGTATAACACCAAGGGCAGAGAAGAGGGTTCTGTAAACTGGTTAACACTGGCAAAATTTAAGACTGAAAATGGATCTTCTTATGTGGTAGGCTTAAACTCAGTCTGACCTTAAAGTCTCGGAAGTCCTCCTGACTTGTTTTTGTTTTCCAGACCTTAATCAACAGACTAGTTGATAGGTTTTTGTTTTTGTTGTTGTTGTTGTTGTTGTGTGTGTGCTTTTTTTCCCTAAGTATGACCTTCACTGAAAACAGAAAGGCAGACAGAGCACAGTACTAAAGGAAAAATTTATACCAATTTTTACTTCATATGACAAGATACTGATTCCTGTTATATCATGAATAAATTTTAGAAGTTTGTATTTAGATTATTGCACATTTGATTCTATGATACTAATTTGGATTGAGATTCCCACTTCTCCCTGTAAAATTATCTCACAGCTGCAAAATCATTAAGGTAGTCTCAATGTAAGATAAGGTTCTCTGGCATCTCTCCCAATATTGTGTGATTCTCTCTCCCCCCATCTCTCTCTCTCTCTCTCTCTCTCTCTCTCTCTCTCTCTCTCTCTCTCTCATTCACATACACACACATACACACACACACATACACACACACACACACACACACACACACACACACACACATATTACCCCAGCAGCTTTGGTGGGCATGAAATAACTCATCATTTCTTGCAGAAGAGCATCCATATCTCAAAGAAGCAGAAACTGGGTGGATGATTCTATTTCAGGAAAGGAGAGGGCAGTGAGCAGTAAACTCAGAGACGCTTCTGTGGCAGTCTCCACGGTGGAAATCGAAGATTTGGGGAAGTAATCATGTCTCTTCAGCCTGCCTTCGCACACTGAACATTCTGCTCATCAACTCCTCTACAGTGAGGTGACTATTATTTGCTTGAGGTTGTAGGTGGAGAGACAGAACTAAAGTACAGTGAACTTCATCAATATGCCCAAGATCACAGCAGGAGACGGAGATGTCAGTAACATCTGAGCTCAGAAGCCTCTTCAACTTTCCTCCCTCTGGATCCAGAGATACCCTCTGCCTCACTATTATCATAATTGTTAAGGGAGGATGTCATTTTACTTCTGAGTTGTGCCAACTGAAGCTACTGAACTCTCCTGAGCACACATATAGCTGAGTCTCTCTAACATCTACACTGCCACATGCCTGCATAATTCCTCCCTTTTCTTCACCTAGCTGTCAACAGCTTCTCTGCCTGATAGAATGCACTGACTTGGTCTGGTAAAAAATATGTTTGGAAAAAAAAAAGATAGTCCTTTTTTAGCCTGGTACTAATAACAGAATAAAATCTCTCTAAAATAACCAAGTTATTTTCTAAAGGGAAAGTAGTACCAAATTACTCTTATACATTGGCCATCTTTATGCATCAGACATCCCACTGAAAATACTGTATAGATTTATCTGAATGATATTGATGATGAAAATGGTCTACTAGTAAGGATGCTTGGATAGTTTAGATCTTAACTCCTGATTTGACTTGAGGAGACATCTGAAAGTGATGTGTGCTATAGTAATACTATTGGGGTGCACACATTAATTGTCCCAAAGCTATAAGAAATTGCTAACATTCTATCCACACAATGGAGAAAAAAATAAATCAACAAGTTAAGTTACTCCTCATGTAGTTCAGCTGTCTCCAGGGCCAAGATTTGAATTCACCTTTCTATGTCTCTAAAGAATGTTTAATCTACATTTGAGAAGAACAATGTACTAATAACATTTACTCTTTTCCAGCTGACTTAATAGAATCCTCATTGCTGTTTTATAAAGAGAAAACCTTGAATTAAAAAGTATGTGCTAAGAAAACTAGATATGTTGTTTTGGCCCCTGGGACATCACACATTTGTACAATGATATTGTGGTAAATGTTTTTCTTTGGGTGCAAACAAGATGCTCTATAGAAGAAGACTTCTTCTGATTGGTGGCTGAATGGAAAAATCTGAAGAAAGAGGATGGGACATGTAGTTTAGTGACGGTTCAATGAGAATGGAAATATCCAGTTAGACAAATGTATTGAATTTCACATACTTGCCAAGCACTGTGACGGACTCTCTCTTTACTCAGAAGCTAAAACTAAGCTCTGGATGTGAACAGGACTCACTGAAGACTCACCTGCAGGAGAATGAGCTAAGACCAAGGCCAATTTCTCCTGTCTTCTCAGTATGAATATCAGCAAGTACACAGATTTGTACCAACCATACACACCACCTTTCTGTGCTTCTGACTCTCTTCTAGAGAGGTCATACATTCATTTTCCTTTCTTCCCCAAAGAACGTGCTTTGAGATAGAGGATTAGCTCTCTTGAAAAATTGTTTTTCAGTTCATTTATTTTTTTTCTTAAAAAACTAAATGTGCAGCTTTTTAGAATATTTATTTTATATATAAAACCAGGTTGTTCACCTATGTATCTACTCTATTTTAATACTTGACTTAGTACTAAACTATTTTAGTACTCAATATTGTGTTGCTGATACCATGACTTTGGCATCTCTCATCAAGGAAGACATTTGGAGGGGGGAAGGGGATAGCTTACAGATCAGAGGTTTAGTCAATTATTGTCATGACAGAGAGTCAGAAACAAATGGTGCACAGTCAGATACAGTACTGGAAAGGTTGAAAGTTCTGTACTGGAAGGCAGCAGGAAGATAGTGAGCCACTGAGATTTACTTGAATTTTTGAAAACCTAAAGCTTATCCTTAATGACATTCTTCAACAATCCCCCCTACACACACACACACACACACACACACACACACACATACACACACACATACACACACACATACATACATACACACACACACACACACACACACACACACACACACACACACTGCAAACCATTAAAAATAAAAAAAAAAAGTAATGTTAGTCAGATTTAGTGGTACCAGGGAGCAGGATCTTACTGAGAGACCTGACCATGATGCTTGCTAGAATGGACTTTAGAAGTTTGTATTAGGAAGGTGTCTTAGTCAGGGTTTCTATTCCTGCACAAACATCATGACCAAGAAGCAAATTGGGGAGGAAAGGGTTTATTCGGCTTACATTTCCATACTGCTGTTCATCAAAGGAAGTCAGGACTGGAACTCAAGCAGGAGCTGATGCAGAAGCCATGGAGAGATGTTCTTTACTGGCTTGCTTTCCCTGGCTTGCTCAGCCTGCTCTCTTATAGAACCCAAGACTGCCAGCCCAGAGATGGTCCCACCCACAAGAGGCTCTTGATCACTAATTGAGAAAATGCCTCACAGCTAGATCTCCTGGAGGCATTTTCCCAACTGAAGCTCCTTTCTCTGTGATAACCCCAGCTGTGTCAAGTTGACACAAACCTAGCCAGTACAATTGACCCCTTGTCAACTTGACACACAAATACATCACTAGTAAGCCTCAATCCTTAGTTCTTATTCAACCCCAAGATCNTGTTCATCAAAGGAAGTCAGGACTGGAACTCAAGCAGGAGCTGATGCAGAAGCCATGGAGGGATGTTCTTTACTGGCTTGCTTTCCCTGGCTTGCTCAGCCTGCTCTCTTATAGAACCCAAGACTGCCAGCCCAGAGATGGTCCCACCCACAAGGGGCCCTTGATCACTAATTGAGAAAATGCCTCACAGCTAGATCTCCTGGAGGCATTTTCCCAACTGAAGCTCCTTTCTCTGTGATAACCCCAGCTGTGTCAAGTTGACACAAACCTAGCCAGTACAGAAGGTAATTGAAGGATTTAAGCAAGGCTTAATAAACCATAGGAGAATGGAAGACAGTGGCTCTAATAGCAACATAGATTATGAAAGTCCAGCTCAAGAAGTTTTAGAGAGGAACATTTGTAAGTAGCCTAGAGAACGTTCTTGTGATACTTAGGTGAAGAGTGTGACTGTTTTTGGCCCTTGTCCAAAAAATTTGCCTGAGCTAAATAGTTTTGGACTAACAGCTTTGGCAGAAGATATTTTAAAACAGCCTAAAATTCACTGTATGCAGTGGTTATTAGCACCCAGTCTTATGCAGATCTATAATAAAAAGAAGCAATCTGAAAAATGACAAGAAGAAAAAAGAGCACTAGGAAGTATAATTCAGGTAATAGAGCTATAAATAAACAAACAATAACAACAACACAACCACCAACAATAACAACAAAAAATTCCTGTCCTCAAGGAGATAAAAATGTTTAAAGAAAATCCTGAAACTAAATGGAGTAAAGGTTTTAGTGACCTCAGGGCAAGTCCCAACCACACTAAGCTTCCAACTATACAAAAAGCATAGGGTTGTTCTTCGTGGTACTCACCTTTAAACTCAGAAGGCCAAGGTAGTTGGACTCCTGAGTTCAAGGCCAGCCTGGCCTACACATCAAGTTGCAGGACAGCCAAGCTTAGGCTGGGAAGGAAACCAGAACAACCAGAAAGTTGGTGAAAATGTATTTGAACAGGAGAGGAATTTCCAGCCCCAGAAAGCAGAAGAACTTGGCATCTTTGGACACGTGGTTCTGTTGTTAGAGTCAGGGTAACAACAAATGGGGATGCAGAATCTTCCTCTGTGACTAAGGAAAGCTGCCGAGGCCATGAATGTGTCAGGTGTGTCCCTAAATGAAGACTCAGAGAGGCCATTGAGTAAAGCTTTGAAAGTGAAACTTTCACTTGGATATCCAAGATGTTGGAGATGACAGAGTCATGGAATAACTGCCCAGGAGAGCTGCTAACAGATTAGGCAACAATCCCAGTCAATATAGCTGAAAGGAGTTGGAGATCTAAAGCGTGCTTTGACATTAGACATGGAAATGCAAAATTTAGAGTTTGCCTACCAGGTTATTGGTATTGCTTTGGTCCAGTATTTCCTCACTAAGCTCTTTTACCTGCATTTGGAATGATAATGTATATTCTGTGCTACTGGTGTTAAAATATGTGATTCACCTTTTGGTTTTGATTTTACAGGGGATTACAATTTAGAGATTTACATGAAAGTGGCACACAAGAACCCTGGAGCTAGATTGTCTACCTCTGGCCTTGCTTCTCACTCTGGAGGAACCTTACAGGACCCTAAGAGCATCTTGCCTCCCAATGTAAAGCTTTGGGGGCCCCAAACCTAGCCAGCTAGCAACTGTGCTCAAGCATCTATCCTAGTTGGATGTCTGACACCCCAGTTGGCTCTGACTGTGATACAGCCTTCAGAGTGGAATCTTCTTGAGGTACAGCCAACACAATGGGGTACCCTGAACTCCATTGTCTAGCCCATGGCTCCATCTCCACCTTCCCTAGAAGTCTTGCTGCCATCAGTGTCATCCAGCCAACACCAGGAAAAAACAGTTGCTTAAAAGACAGCATAAAAACACAATCAAGATGACCCAGGGTAATACGGCACCTCCTGAGCACAGATAGCATGCTACAAAAAATTCTGGATTTCCTAATGAAACTGAAGGACAAGAAGAGGATCTTAAATCCAGTCTTATAATGATGATAGAAGCCTTTAAAGAGGACAAAATTAAATCCCTTAAGGAAAATACATTCAAATAGGTAGAGACATTAAAAGAGGAAGCAAATAAATACAAAGAAATAAAGGAAAATACAATCAAGCAAATAGGATATGAATAAAACTGTTCAAGACCTGAAAAGATAAATGGAAGCAATAAAGAAAACACAAACTGAGGCATTCATGAAGAAGAAAAACCTAGGAAAGAGAACAGAAGCTACAAACATAAGCATCATCAACAGAATACAGGAAATAGAAGAGAGAACATCAGATGTAGAAGATAAAATAGAAGAAATCAAATATAAGTCAAAGAAAATGCATAATATAAAAAGTCCATTACACAAAACATCTAGGAAATCTGGGACACTTTGAAAACATCAAACTAAATAGTATTAGAAAAAGAAGAAGAAGAAGAAGAAGAAGAAGAAGAAGAAGAAGAAGAAGAAGAAGAAGAAGAAGAAGAAGAAGAAGAAGAAGTTTCGCAGCTCAAAGGACCAGAAAACATCTTCAGCACAATCAATAGAAGAAAATTTCCCTAACCTAAAGAAAGACATGTCTATAAAGGTACACAAAGCTTATAAAACACCAAAAAGATTGGACCAGACGTCCTGTCACATAAGAATCAGAATACTCAATATATAGAACACACACACACACACACACACACACACACACACAAAGAATTTTAAAAGAAGTAAGGAAAAAAGGCCAAGTAACATATAAAGACAGACCTCCTAGAATTACACTCAATTTCTCACCTGAGACTGTAAAGGTTAGAACGGCCTGGGAAGAGGTCTTACAGACCCTAGAGACCACAAATGTCACCCAGACTACTATACCCAGCAAAACTTTCAATTACCATAGATGAGGAAACCAAGATATTCTATGACAAACCAAATTCACACAATTCCTTTCCACTAACCCAACCCTACTGAGGATACTATGTTGCTGGAGTTTTTTCATCCTAATAAACCCATAAAGGAGATATAAAGTCCAGCTATTTTAATTATGTGCCATATGCATAGATTGGATAGATCTAAAACTATACTAACTTATTCCACAGTTTTAAGGTGCCTTGTTACATGCTGTTTGTTTCTCCTGGCCATGAGGTCCTGGTCCATGCTGGCTTCCTCTTCCTTCAACCTCTTCCTTTTTCCCCCTCTCTACCTGCCATTCCCTCTCAAGGATTTAGTCCCACTTTTCTCTGTTACTGCAAAATCTCAGGCTTTAGCCATTTATTGACCAGTGAAAATGAGGAAAGGGTTCACACATATCACTTGAGTACATGATTGTCTGCTTGTCAGGACAACCAACTCTAAGGGAATCACTATTAGCATTAGAATACAAACATTATCAGGCCAACACCCAACAATACTAGAATTAAAACTCCAACCCAATGAGGCTAAACTAGACTCAAGAAAACACAATAAATAAATAATTTCAAACCATTAAAACCAATAGAAGAGAAACACACACACACACACACCACTACCACCACCACCACCATTAAAATAACTGGAAGTAACAATCATTGGATGTTAATATCTCTCAACCTCAATGGGCTTAATCCCCCAGTAAAAAGACACTGGCTAACAGAATGGATGGATAAACCAAATCCACTATTCTGTTGTTTACAGGAAACGCATATCAGCAACCAAGATAGTCATTATCCCAGTATAAAGGGCTGCAAAGGGGATTTACAAGCAAATGGACCCAAGAAACAAATTGGAGTAGCCATTCTAATATCTAATAAAATTGACTTCCAACCAAAAGTAATAAAAAAGAGATGGACAAGGACACTTCATATGTATCAAAGGAAAAATCCACCAAGAGAACATCTTAATTCTGAACATATATGCCCCAAATGCAAGGGCACTGAGATTTGTAAGAGAAACACTACTAAAACTTAAATCACACATTGAACCACACACACTAATAGTGGGAGACCAAAACACCACACTTTCACCAATGGACAGATTGAGAGAAACAAATAGAAATAATGAAACTAACAGAAGTTATGATCCAAATAGGCTTCACAGACATCTATTGAACATTTCACTACCAAAAAATATACCTTCTTATTATTATGTCACAGAGCCTTCTCTAAAATTAACCATATAATTGGTCATTAAGCAAACCTCAACAGTACAAGAAGACTGAAATGACCTCATGCATCTTATCAGATCAGCATGGATTAAAAATGGACTTCAACAACAGAAATAATAGAGAGTTTAGATATTCATGGAAGCTTAATAACTTTCTACTCAATGACCACTGGGTGAGGGAAGAAATAAAGAAATTAAAGACTTTCTAGATTTCAATGAAAATGAAGCTATTATATTCCCAGACTTATGGGACATTGTGAAAGTAGTGCTAAGAAGTAAGTTCATAGCACTAAATGCCCTCTTAAAGAAATAGAAGAAATTTCATGCTAATAAAATAAAAGTGAATCTGAAATCTCTAGAAAAAGGGAAGCAAACATACCCAGGAGGAATAGATGGAAGTAAGTAATGAAATTTGGGGCTGAAATAAATCAGAAAGAAAGTAAACAATACAAAGAATCAACAAAACCAAGAGCAGGTTCTTTGAGAAAATCAACAGAATAGTCAAGCCCTTAAGGAAACTAACTAAAAGACAGAGAGAGTGTACCAAATTAACAAAATCAGGAATGAAAAGGGAGACATAACAACAGACACTAAGGAAATTCAAAGGATCATCAGGTCTTACTTCAGAACCCTGTTCTCCACAAAATTAGAAAAGCTAAATGAAATGGGTGATTTTCTGGACAGATACCAATTACCAAAGCTAAAGCAAAATCACCTAAAATATCTGAACAGTCATATATCCCCTAAGGAAATAGAAGCAGTCATTAAAATTTTCTTAGACAAAATAAAAGCTCTGGGCCAAATGGTTTAATAACGAATTCTACATGAATGTCAAAAAAGAACTAATGACAATACTCCTCAAACTATTCCACAAAATAGAAAAAGAAGGAACTCAGCCAAACTCACCCTATGAGGTAAAAGTCACCCTGATATCTAAACCATGCAAAGACTCAACAAAGAAAGAGAATTTCAGATATATTTCTCTTATGTACATTGATGCAAATATACTCAATAATATACTTGCAAACCAAATCCAAGAACACATCAAAGACATCATCCACCATTATACTGTAGGCTTCAGACCAAGGATGCAATACAGGAAAATTCCTCAACATAATCCATCATATAAATAAACTAAAAGAAAGAAAACACTTGATTATCTCAGTAGATGCTGAAAAAGCATTTGGCAAAATCCAACACTGCTTTATGCTAAAAGTCCTGTAGAGAGCAGGGATACAAGGGTGATACCTAAACTCAATTTAGGCAATATACAGCAAGGCAATAGGCAACATCAAATTAAATAGAGGTAAACTTAAAGCATTTCCACTTAAAGTGGGGATATCACAAGACTGGCCACTTTCCCTATATCTCTTTAATATAAATACTTGAAGTTCTGGCTAGAGCTGTAAGACAACTAAAGGAGATCAAGATATGAATTGGAAAAGAAAAAGTCAAAGCATCATTATCTGTACATTATGTGCTAGTATATATAAGTGACACCAAAATTCTACCAGAGAACTTCTCCAGCTAATAAAGAGCTTTATCAAAGTGGCTGGATACAAAATTAACTCAAAGAAATCAGTAGCCCTCCTCCTCTACAAAGCGATAAACTGGCTGGAAAAGAAGTTAGGGAAAGAGTACCCTTTACAATAGCCACAATTAACATAAAATATCTTGGTGTAACTCTAACCAAACAAAGAATCCTTCAGTAAAGCTGTCCATTGCTTGTTCTAACTGCCTTCACACACCAATAACAGGAAAAGAGGCAGAGTACAGAAGGACACCAGGACTGAGACTTGGCCACATGGATGCTTGGAGACTCATTCACCAGAGCCAATTCTAACCCTGGAAGAGCCATCACTCAGCTGTGCTATCAGTGGACCACAAGTCCCCCTCAGGGTGAGGTGACCTTGTGAAGCAAAAATAATGTATCACAACCATACAGTGTAATAAGAGATATGTGTGAGGCTCTATTGCTCAGCTAGCTTTTCTAAATAGCATTCTGATTGCATTAGACGCCTCAGCAACCCCACTATTCTTGCTGAACAGGTGCTCTGCAGCCAATATATACACCAGATGATGAAAAGCCAGGGACTCACTGGGTAAAAGCCAAATCACATACCGGCAGCATCGGCAAAAGGTGTATAAAGCAGTCCTGTAGTCCTGTTAACTATTTAGATGTGTAGAGTCCCAGAGCGTGACATACACTCAGCTGAAAGTGTACATTTGTTAACCAGGAAACTTGAGCTTGTAAGCTAGGATCATTTTATGCTTTTCAAGGGGAATGAATCTAAAAATTGTCTGTTTCCTCTTAGCCTACAAGGTTTAAATGATCAAATCAGTTCCTAAGTATACTACTGAGCCACAGCATTAACCCAAGGCATTTGCGTTTTGCATGTTCCTGTTGTAAACTCATTTCACAAGCAGTGTGTTGTGTAACACATGAAATTAAAACATGTATTAGCTACTACATTTTGTGCATTTGGACAAAAGAGCTAATATTTTTAGAAGAAGCCCCTTACCTACAGAGAGGGCTTGCAGATAGAAATCAATAAGTATTGTCCATTTGAAAGAAACTATCAGGAACTGAGCATAAGGTGTATATCTAACATAAAGGTATCTCCTCAGTCAGAACAAACATTTATTATTTCCTGTTGCAGTGAAGAGACATCAGGTTTCATGGTTAATGCTCATCACGCCATGGCTGTTTAGAGTACAAATGAGGAGTAACAATATTTCAATAAAAGAACAATTGTAAGTGAATGTTACAGGTAAATATTTATTGAGTGAATGAGCAGACGATGATGGAAGTGTTTGGAAGATGGTAGATAAATAGGATTTAAAGAAAGATCAGGCTTAGAGGTAGTATTGAAGAGACAGGACTCATAAAAATGAAATCTTAGATGAGTTCGCATATGAGAAAGTATTTTTCACTTAGATAATAATGTCAGCTTTCAAGGATCCCAAATCTGACCAATTAGACCTTAAATGTATTATAATCTCACTACTACAATATGCTACCTCCAAGTAAGTAATATAATCTGCCTGCCTATTTACATCAGAGATAGAGTGCTTCTTTCCAATAATATCAGTGACAGAGTGCCTGCCTAGAATGTACAAAATGCCTTGGATTCAACCTCCAACATTAAAAAAAATAAAAGTAAAAGAAAGAAGTCACACAGAAAAAGAGAGAGGAGTGAAAAAGAGAGGGCGAGGGAAAGTGGGAGGAAGGAGAGCCCAGGATATAGGACTGTCGTGAAGACTTAGAAGTCTGTTATGTAAGGGGTCTTCAGAAACTATCCAAAGAATAGCTTCTTGCTAAAGCTTCTGGGAGGGCTCTGGATTTAAGGCCTCTCTCTGTAGTAGGTATGAAAAGTTCCAGGAATACAGTATTTCTGATAGAAGAAACTGAGAAATGTATATGTAAAGCAGAAACCCCTCCTTTTAGCATGAATTGTTCACAGAACACAGCAGTGACATGCTTGTTCTACCTTGGGATGGTTTAAAAGAAAAATTATAAAGCACTACCACAGAGTGAGTGCTTCATGGATGCCAAGGGAAACATCAGCTCTATGCACTGTAAGCTCTCACTCTGATTCACTCACAGGGGTGCTTGAAGCTAGAAGCACAACTGGAAGATCCTTGGAAGTTTTTACCCAACCAGAATCCCAGGAAGCCTGATCCTTTGTGTCCTCTAAAACCCTCATTTAATCCCATTCACCTGGGTTCTGAGGAGTTGCTTATCAGAGCCCAATTAAGGTCAAGCAGGAAGGCAAGACAGCTCTAGGAACTGACCCTTGTGGCCTAAACCTTCTCAGTTATAGCACATTTCTTCATAATTTCATAGTCCTCTTTTTATCTATTTCTAGTTTCTTTACTAACTATGGGTAAGAAAATTTGATTTGTTTTCTATAGCTTTCTCAAGGAGGGACAATGAACTGGAAATAAGGTTAATGTGAGGCCAAATCTACAAAGCCATAGTAGGTGTGGGGCCACCAAATTCATTTGGTAAAGCTATATCCAAGCAGTTAGACAAGCCTCCAGGTATCAACAGATCCCATCTAAAACCCACACAAAGTTAATCTGGCAACTGTAAAATGGGGCTATAAAGACAAACCTAGAATACTGTGTCATTTTACCTCTGTAGGGGAAAAAATCCACACTTGTCACTGTAGAAAATAATATTCCCATTTTCTCAGACTAGCTTTCATCTTTTCCTATGTGAGATTGTTCTATAAATGTGTTATTCATGCAAAGTGAAAAAAAAGCAGAAAAATTGCTACTACTGTTTCTAAATTACATCACCAGCACTGCCCATCACTCTTCCTCACCTGCGGGGTTCAACACACATGATCTCTATGCCAAACATCCTCAGTGTGTAAGATGCATGGTATCCTATACAGCTATATATTTTTATAAGAATCTTCCAGCCTACATTTATGACAGTAACAATGTTTTGTATAATTTTTTAGGTTTGCTTTCTCCATCAAAACACAATGAAAGATCAGAAATTCTTATACCCACTTGTGCCTGTATGTAGAAATACTGAGTCCAGTTGCTGTCCCTATTCTGCCCTCCTTTCCTGGGTATTGGGACAGATGGGATATGACTGTTGAGTCTGTCAACTGGAAAATTCTTCCTAAAAGGAAAAATGCAGCATTATGGACATAGTCTACCAAAAGTGAAAAAATGATGTAGAAAATCACCCTTCAATCTGACAGAAACTCGTCTGCCTCCCACGGCAAGGCAATGCTATTCCTCATGTCCTCCATCCCGAAGACATTTAGAGAGTCATAACTTTCAGTTCCTGTTTTGTTTTGTTTTTGTTTTCTTACCTTTCTTTCCTTTGGGTGAAGAAGGGAAGTCTAAAAGGAGTTAAAGACTGGAAGAAGATGGCCTGAACTAATTCATCTTGTGATCTGTCAGTACTCATACGGGAAGGTAATTTAGTAGTACTTAATTGGTCAGTAATCTGATCTCTGTAGTAACTGTATATTAAGAGAGTTTTTATGAAGCATTAGCTAACATTCCTTCAGTTTCCAAGGAAAGAACAGTCAATACATACCGTTTCTTCTAGTTTCTGTCCTTAGATCTCCCTGAAGTACCCACCGCTGCCCAGGGCCTGATCCACCCTTTCCCTGTAGACCAATAGAAAACTAACACCTGCTGAGTCTTACTGACAAATCTGAAGATGTATTTGGAGTTGAGACCCTCATATGACCTAGCTGTGGAATCGTTTGGAATCCAGAATTTCACTATGAAGTAAAAGAAATGAAAATAGTTTTTCTTGGTGTGTGCATGCATGTGTATTTGTGTGTTTCTTGACCAGTGCCAACACCCCCATATAATTTGGTAGAAAAGAGCTCCCTTGTAACAAGAATCTATGTACCATCTTCCCTTCCCTGGAAGGAATGCCTAAGAAAAATCAATAAAATCTATAGATGTTCCCTGTTATAAGAGTTCACAGTCATTGCCGCTATCAATCACACAATTACAAAGAGAATTTCCTGTTTCTTTACTTTGTTTTCTCCAATCATCCCTGAGATGATTTTAGAGTAATGGTTTAAAATGCTTACCCAATCTTCCAGTCAAATTACATTGGAATCAATACAACTTCTTCCTGTAGTCTATAGGCAAGTTAGGACCAGAGCCTGCTTTACATTCAACAGGCCCAGAATGTTCAGTGGTCCTTCTTAGCCAGCTCCTATCTAAGAATCTTTCCCCTAGGTGGCTCCTTCCCTTCCTACAACTGTGCCCATTTGAAAGACTTGTGTGAAGACAGCTTCTGTTGGGTGAGCTGCCTTCTGAGTGGAATATTCTACTTTCCTCACTTACAAGAAATTCCATGATAATCACCTATCCATTTGTATAGTTTCCCTCCTTGAAGACATTCTTATCTTTTAAACTACAATATTTGTTATCTGTTTATCTTACTACTTTTCGGTTGCTGTGACAAAATACCCCAAGCAATAAGTAGCTTAAGAAATAAAGGTTAATTTTACATTCTACTTAAGGTTATAGTCCATCATTGCAGGGAAGTCACAGAAGCAGGAGCTTGGGCAGCTGATCACAGGGCATTGACAAACAAGACACAGAGAATGAAGAATGCTGACTAATTCACTTCTTTTTTATGCAGCTCATGTCATGAGACTATCCCAGGGAACTGTGTGCCTTAAACAGTGGGCAGATCTTCCCACATCCATTAATACAATCAACATAATCCCCTAAAGGCCTGCTCAGTGTCCCATTTTCCTGGTGATTCTAAGTGTTATAAACTTGACAGTTAAGATTAACAACAAAATGATTATTAACCCCTTTCCCTAGAATGATATTTATGAAAAATCACAACTCTCACACCACAAAGAAAGGCTGCTTGATGAAATCACTTTACCATTAATAATAATTGGTAACTGAACAGCGTGTATAGTGCTTGCATTTGTGAAAATCTAGGTTCAGTGCCATGAGTTATTTAAACAGGATAGGAGGTGAATACCTTAATTTTAGCATGTGGTAATTATGTCTTGTATAAAAGATTGTTCTGAACTACACAATAATTTGTAGGCCAGGGTGTTTGGAAAAAATCTATACTCATCAATCAATCAATCTGTCCATATGTGCATCTATCTATCCACATGTCTGTGATCCATAGTGTGTGTGTGTGTGTGTGTGTGTGTGTGTGTGTGTGTAAGAATGAAAGGGGCACACACAGAGAAAGACAGAGATAGACAGAAAGACAGAGAGAGACAGAGACAGAGACAGAGAGAGAGAAAGAGGGGAAGGGTCATGTGTTAGGCCATACTCTTAGAACCCAGATGAGAAAAGGGTGGAGATGGACTAGATAATTTTTCTTATTTGATAAATGAATAAGTGAGGTTATCATATTTATTCTCTTAATTAGAATTTTTAATTTCATTAATTAAGCATCTATATCATAATAATTTAGTATATTTATTGTCCACATATAAAATACAGTCTTCCAAAAGCAAACAGACTTTTGAAGGCTGGAAAAAATTGTTTATACAACTTTAGTCCCTCATATCTTCCAGCCTCTCCCTTTCTCCATAATAATTGCTAAGAAAATATTCATTGAAAAAATAAGTGAAAAAATAGAATATGAATGACTAAAGCAATAACATAAATATATTTCTTTTCATAAAACAAGCTTGACATAAAATCATACACCTCCAGCTTATAGAAACTTGTGCAGTTCTGCTTAGGGCCACTTCTTCTCAGTGTTTAATATCCTTCCACCCCGGGAAATTCTCATTTCTTTATAGTTTTAGCCATTCTGCAAGACTCAAGGAAACAAAGAAGCATAGCCAAGTCTTCATGCAAGCCTGACTAAAGACTGGCTATGATTTAAGACAAGCACTTTAGACTCCATAAATTTCTTCAGCCAGCATTAGGACTGCTTAATATTTTATATAACATTGCTTGCCTAGGTGTGACATCTAGAAACCCTTATGGATATATATACTTTCTCTTTTGATTTGTTTTCCCTTCTGGTATTAGGAATAGCTTTTGTTCACACTGCTCTATACTTCATGTTCAGATTGTTGATCCTAAACTTAAATAGTAGAAGCTTTCCTTCACTATAGGAAATAATATATTCCTATAGTGTAGAGAAAAAATAAATTCCTAATCAGTGTCTTCATGTCTTCCCTTTAAATAATATTAAAGGGGTGGTTCTTTTATATAACATGAAAAAAAAAAGAAAGTCTGACGAGCCTTTGATTGGGTAATCATTCTTCTGGCAATATCTGCTATACTAGTACGCTGGGACAGAAATGAAGATGAATTAAAATCATCCTCTGTGTTCTTCTTCAGACTCATTTGGCCACATTGGCAATGCTGGACAGTAGAATTAGAGGAGTTGATAGGGATGTGAATCTTTACAAAGTGTTACACACTGAACCTGGAAACAGAAGGCATAAGTGAGCACAGATACTTGTATCATCTTTGATTCTGGAGAAATGAAAAGAGGAAAGGAATATCAAAGAAGTAGTGAGTATCATTCCATGTTTGACCCTGGAATATTAAAAAAGCACCTCAGTGTTTTCTGAGGCTGATGATGAAAGTGATTATGTCTGTGAGATTCCAATTACACAACAAAATATGTGATAAAATTAACCAATAAGAAGGAAAAACATCATGTATGTTTTCTCATGCCCTAGCATGGGAACTCTATTCTAGGGAGTCTTAGGCAGAATGGTGTCTGTTAGTTGGAGGCCAACTTTATGAGTTTCAGGCTAACTAGTATGATTGTGGTCATTGTAAAACTTAGGTCCTGCCTCATCAAGAAAAGAGAGAATATATATATATATATATATATATATATATATATATATATATATAACAAGGGATGACAGTTGTATGAACAATATTCTACAGCCTTCAAATTATTTTCATTATATATATAGTATGCTCTGGATAAGTTCATTACCCCTGGTGAGGGTGAGAAAAGTAGTACAGAGCAAGACAGAGTAAATTACCCATCTCATCAGCCAGCAAGAAAGGGGTGGTAGAGGGAAAGAGAATAAATGGAGAGAGAGAAGAAGAAATGAAGAGAGTTAAATAGAGAAGCAGCTAGGAGAGATAAGAAAATACACAAAGAAAGAAAACAAGAGACGGACACCAAGAAAAGGCCGAGAGAATGGAGAGACAGAAAAACTGAGAGAAGTAAAGGATATGGTAAAGACAAAAAGAAAGGGAAAGGGAGCAACAAAGACTGAAGAGAATGAGGAGAGAAGAGAAAAATGGGAAGTGAAGATGTGAAGAAATGGAGAGACAGAGGTAGAGGAAGAGAGAAGAAATAAATAGAGAAATCGTAAGGAGGCAGAGGAAAGAGAAAAAATGGGGAATCCCGTTTTCCTTTTTAAGGCCTCCCTCCTCTATTGCTTATGGAGTTGGCTCTCCTATTCATATGCTCTGTCTTTGTTATCTTTCTCCATTATCAATCAAAAGATAAATCCTTTAATACATGAGTATTGAGAGGGAGTACTAATAAGGAACTTGCCTTATTGGGAAAAACAAATATGAGAGAATTGGTTGAACTGATTAGAGGGGTCTAGTAAAACAAAACTAATGCTCAACAGGGCATTACTAGAGTCATTAGACCCCCTGTATCAGATTACAGAAAGAATAGTGGTATTTTACCACAGCAAGTTCAAGTGTAAAGTTAGATCCTGGTCCATGGAAACCACATCCACCATCTATCTGTAAATAGCTTGAAAGCAGTGATCCACATCCTATAAGAGACAAGGAACAATTAATAAGGAGACTCCTGAGGTCTCTTCTGAGAGCCTTCTCTGATCCCTTCACACCATTTCTCCACCCAAAGGGCAGAAGTTTTGGGCATGAACTGAATTTGAAACCATGCCATCAATAAAATGGAAATATTAGTCCTCAGAGCTTCAATTAAAATCTTACAGCAAGGCAAGCAGGAATAGTAATGGAGTTTTAGAGAAAACCAGATTGATTTTAATAACAAGGTGATTGTGAAACTGTGGAATCTGCTACCCAGTAGAAAAATAGAGACAGAGAAGTTTAACGAAGTATTAATATTTAGAAAACTAAGGAGTGTTTTGCATTCAATCCCGGTATAACTTAGCCCCATCCTCCCTGACAGATTCACAGCTATTTAGTGACAGGAATGGTTTAAGAACTCTGACTTGAATCCTCTTTCCAAGTGTCTGAACATTGCTAGCTCTTACTTTCTCTCTCGGCCTGAATAATCCCTCCCATAGTCAACCCCTGTGTGATTTCAAAGGCTACATGCTCATGTCTTACACAGAGCAACCTTTTCTTTTTCCATTTCTTTTTCTTTTCTTTTCTCTTCAGCACTGTTATTGGGAGAAAGTGCTTGAGCCCAAGGGTCAAGATCACACTAGCACGGGTGAGTTGACAACATTTGGAAGCAGTGCTAATTGCAGTAGACATTGATTCAGAGCCTGGCATCACCAGGCTGCTGACCTTGGGCCTCTCCAACACAGGTGAGGCAGGAGAGGGACTAGCTGTCTATCAAGCTGGCTCTCATTCCTCCTGCAGGCTCCAAGTGCTAAGAGCTGCCTTGAAGATGGAGAGCATTCCTATTACCATAAACCTCCAATTAGAGAGTCTCTCAGTTGGCTAACTGATCTCTTTTGGAGGGTTGCTGATGGAGGCCAAGTTCTGCCCCTAATCTGCATATCCTCTCACACAGAAGACCAAATGATTTCAGGAAAGAGATTTGGGGAAAGAAATCTGCTCAATGAGTTTGGAACTTGGGGATTACTGACTGACGCAGCTTCTGGTGTGAGAAAAATTAGAAATTAGTAAGTTACCATTGTACACTTAAACTAGCAAGCAAATGATTTTCCACTTTCCATAGTCATGGTTCAGATGTGGGATACTCAGAGTTAGCAGAGCTGGAATTTATTCAGAAGCTCTCAGAAAAATGCCATAAAGATTGGTTGGAAGCCATCCTAATGCCTAGACAAAGACCAATTCAATTATTCAGACCCTCAGCACATGTCTGTCATGTTCCTAATACAGTGTCCACTAAAGTAGGAACAAGTTAGAAAATTTTTCAGTTAAATAAGTTACCTCTTATAACTTAAAGACATTTGATTCTAATGTGGATTCTGATAACACATAAACAAGCATTTTAGTTTCTAGCAGTTTCAATACCTACATGAGCTTACACACAGTATCTTAAAAAAAAAAAAGGCAAGCTCTTGCTCTTGCCTTCTTGCTCCTGCCCTGTCCTCTTGCAGCTTCCCTCCTCTCTCCCCATCCCCCTTACCCCTCTCTCTCCACATGCTTATGGCTAGCCTCTATTCCTCTACTTCTCTACTTTGTTTCTCTTTCTGCCTTTCTCTGTCTCTACTACCCTCTCAACTCCCCTCCCCATCCCCTAAATAAACTCTGAATAAAAAATTGACAAAATAAAATATAAGATGAAACAAAAGCTATCATAACCAAGTTAGATGCAGACATCCAACAGGAAGAAAACAGTCTCCAGAGCAGTCAAACGAGTCATAGACACACTTGTTCTCATAGTTAGAAGTCCCGTAGAAATACTAAGCCAATGGCTGTAATATATACACAGAGAACCTGGTGCAGACCCATGTAGGGCCTCTGTTTTCTACTTTAGTCTCTCATACATGTGCCTTGCTTAGTTGATTCAGAGGACTTTCTTTCTTTCTTTCTTTCTTTCTTTCTTTCTTTCTTTCTGTTTGTTTTTTTGGGGGGGTTTTATTTTGTTTGTTTAGTTTTGTGTTTGTTTGTTTGTTTGTTTTGTTTTATGGGTTTTTTTTTTTTTGAGACAGGATTTCTCTGTGTAGCCCTGGCTGTCCTGGAACTCACTCTGTAGACCAGGCCGGCCTCGAACTCAGAAATCCACCTGCCTCTGCCTCCAGAGTGCTGGGATTAAAGGCATACACCACCACGCCCAGTTTATTCAGAGGATTTTCTTCTCCTGGTGTTTTCCATCCCCTCTGGCTATGATAATCTTTCTTCCTCCTCTTCCATACAGGATTCCCTGAGCTTGGAGGGGAAATATTTGATGGAGACGTCCCATTTACACCCTCCCTGGTTGTGGGTTTCTGGATCTCTTCTCATCTGCTACAGTGGAGACTGTCCAATGATGAGTCGATAAGGCACTGATCTATAACTAGCTGAATATTAGGATTCACTTTTATGATGCTTTTTTATTAATAGTGTTTGGTTTTACACTAGATCTCTGGAATATCCACTCTCTGGTTCTTGGTTACCTATGCAGCATCAGGTAGGGAGGTGTTCCTACTTGTGGAGTAGGACTTAAGTCAAAAAGACATTGGTTTGATAGTACCACAACTTCTGTGCCACCTTTGCACTAGCATATTTTATAGGCAGGACAGATTATAGGTCAAAGTGTTTGTTACTGGGTTTGTTCCCACATTGCTCTTTCAGTAGCTTTCAGTGTGCTTTCCATTGGCAAAGAGTCTAGAGAGTAGGGATCAAGCCTTCTGTAGGTACCAGCTTGACTACTCCACATTTAATGAGATATGTGTATGTTTTTTTTTTTTCTCAGCAATGAGACACTGTTATTTGTTTGTGGAAAGCAAGTCTTCATCTTAGCAATATCATGTGTTATTTCAGGATGTTCATGGGGCCCACCTGTCCAACAACTCAACTGAATTCAACCCAGTCCCACCCATTTGAAGTGGCAATAAGAGATGGTCTGTTGTGACTCAATATTCCCTATTATAGGAGTTCTCATGAGGATCACCTTCATATATCTCAAGAACTTTTCACTGCAGTAGGTTTCCACATCTATTCCCAAAGGCCCCATAATTCTAGCCATCTCTCCCCACACTAGACCCTTCTACCACATATCCTTCCTACACCTGACACCACCCCCAGATTCTTTCCTACCCACTCTCAGGGATAGCCATGAGGATCTAGGATCCTTCCCAGATCACTCATCTTTACCCTACCTCTCTGGATCTATGGATTATAGGTTGATCATCATTTACTTAATGGATAATATCTACTTCTTGGTGAACATACACCATGTTTATTTCTCTGAGTTTGGGTTACCTCATTCAGGATAATTTTTCTAGTTCTATTTGAATACTTAAAAATATCATAACTATATTTTTAAAGACCAAATACTACTCCATCATCTAAATGTACCATATTTTGTTTATCCATTCTTTAGTTGAAGAACAACTAAATTTATGCTATTTCCAGTTTCTGTCCATTGTGAATAAAGGTGCAATGGACAGGGTTGAATAAGTGTCCTTGTGATAGGATAGAGCATCCTTTGGGTATATACCCAAGTGTAGTATAGGTGGATCTTGAGATAGATTGATTTCTACTTTTTCTGAGGAACTACCATATTAATTTCCATAGTTATTATATATGTTTGCACTCTCACCAGCAATAGAGAAGTATTCCTCTTGCTCCACATCCTCACTAGCATGAGTTGTCATGTGTGTTGCTGATCTTAGCTATTCTGACAAATAAGCATAAGAAGTTGAAATCGTTTTTTCAAGGTCTGTAGAGAATTATATTGTAATTTTGTTGGTGGTTGCATTGAGTCTGTAGGTTGCTTTTTGGTAGAATGGCCATCTTTGCTATCTTAACCCTACCCACCAATGAGCACAAAGATCCTCTAATCTGTTGATATCTTCTTGAAAGTTAAGACGTTTTATCAAACAAGTGTTTTACTCACTTGTTTAGACTTACCCACAGATTTATTATTTGAAGTTATTATGAAAGGCGTTGTTCCCTAATTTCTTTCTCAGTCCATTTGTCATTTATATATAGGAGGGACACTAATTTCTTTTCTTGAGTTATTCTTGTATCCAGCTGCTTTCCTGAAGATATTTATCACCTGTAGGACTTCCCTGGTGGAATTTTTAGGATCACTCATGCATACTGTCATGTCACCTTCAAATAAGAACACTTTGACTTCTTTCTTTCCAGTTTGTATTTCCTTGATCTCCAGTTGTCATATTGCTCTAGCTAAACCTCTAAGCATTATATTGAATAGATATGGAGAGAACAGACAGCATTTCTTGTTCATGATTTTAGTGGAATTGTTTGGAGTGTCTCTCCATTTAATATGATGTTAGCTACAGGCTTGATGTAAATTACTTTTATTAAGTTTAATTTTGTCATCTGTGTTGCTAACCTCTCCAAGACTTTTATCATGAAAGTGCATTAGATATTGTCAAAGTCCGTTTCTGCTTCTAATGAAATGATCCTGTGTTTTTTATTTCTCTCAGATTATTACATGGACTGATTTTTGTATATTGAACCATTCATATATCTCTGGGATGAAGTCTCCTTGATCATGGTAGATAATTTTTTGTTGTGTTATTGGATTTGATTTGCATGTATTTTATTATTTTTGCATCTATGTTCATAGTATACTATAGTATGTAATTCTTTTTCTGTATTGAGTCTTTATGTGTTTTGAGTATCAGGATAACTGTGGACTCCTAAAATAAAATGGGCAATATTCCTTTTGGATTCTATTTAATAAAATAATTTGAGCTGTATTAGCATTGAGTCATCTTTTAAAATCTGGTAGAATTCTACACTAAAACTTCCAGGCCTTGCCCTCTTTTTAGTTGGAAGACTTTTAATGATTGATTTTATTTCACTAGGGATCAATGATCTATTTAAATTATATATGTTATCTCCATCTAAATTTTGGTAAGGAAATTATTCATTTGTTTTAGATTTTTCAATTTTGTGTAATAGTTTTTTAAAAGTATATCCTTATGATTCTCTGGATTTCCTCAGTGTTTGTTGTTATATCCTCCTTTTTGTTTCTGATCTTGTAAATTTGACTATTATCTGTCCATCTTTACTTAGTTTGGATAAGGGTCTATCTGTCTTGTTGTTAAAATACTGAAAGAATCCATTTTTTTTTTTTGACATTTTGTGTTGTCCTCTTTGTTTCTATTTTGATTTCAGGCCCAAGTTTGACTGTTTCTTGTTTTTTACCTATTCTGGGTGTGATTTCTTCATTATGTTCTAGAGCTTTCAGGTGTGCTGTCAAGTTGCTAGTGTGAGATGATTCATTGTGTCCCATGTGTCCATATGTTGTATATTTACTTTCAATCAAGTCTAGAAAGTCTTTTGTTTCTTTCTAAATTGCCGGCTTGACACATTTTCATTCAGAAGACAGTTGCTCCATATGCATGAGTTTGTAAGCTTTCTGCTTTTTCTGATATTGATAATATCCTGCCTTAATAGATGGTAGTCTGATAGTATCAGGGTATTATTTCAGTTTTCTTGTATTTATACTTGCTTTTAATCGTAATGTGGTCAATTTTAGAGAAAGTTTTATGAGGTATAGAGAAGGTATATTCTTTTGTGTTTGGGTGAAATATTCAATGACCAATGCTTCTTGATTTTCGCTGGTGGTAATTGTGGTGGCACTGGTGGTTGATGGTAGTGATGTTATGTGTGAATGTGTGTGTGTGTGTGTGTGTGTGTGTGTGTGTGCATTTTCCTTTTTTTTTTATTTTGCTGGTGTGAAATTATTTATTTGCTGTTTTGCATGGAATGTAGTTTACTGCCTTAGCAGAAGTTTTCCTTTTCACCCTATCTATAGGGCTTAATTAGTAGAAAGATATGGTTTAAATTTGAATTTATTATGGAATATTTCATTTTCTCCACCTATTGTATTTGAAAGTTTTGCTGGGTATAGTAGTCTTGGCTGGGATCTGTGGTATCTTAGAGTTTGCAACACATCTGTCCAGACCCTTCTGGCTTTCAGAGTCTACACTGAGAAATCAGTTGTAATAATAGGTCTGGTTTCATATGTTACTTGGTCTTTTGTTTTGCAGCTTTTAATATTATTTCTTTGTTCTGTGTGTTCAGCGTTTTGATTATTATGTGGCTAGAAGACTGTTTTTTTAGTCCACTCTATTTGGTGTTCTCTATACTTCTTATACCTTGTTAGACGTCTCCTTATTTTGTTTAAGAAAATTTTCTTCCATGATTCTGTTGAAAATATTTTCTGGGTCTTCAAGATGTTTTTCTTTTTCTCCCTCTATTCATACTTTCCAGGTTTGGTAATTTCATACTGTCCCATATTTTCTGGATGTTTTGTGTCAGGAATTCTCTTGGATTTAACATTTTCTGTGACAGATATATCCATTTCTTCTATGTAATTTTCAATACCTGAGATTCATTCTTCTATCTCTTATACTCTGCTAGTGAAGCTTGCCTCTGCAGTTTCTGTTCTTTTTTTTTTAATTACTACGAGTCCCTCAGGTTTTTTTTTTTTTTTTGATTATATATATTTTTAATTTTATTAGCTATTTTTTTATTTTACATTTCAAATGCTATTCTGAATGTTCCCTATACCCTCCCGCCGCCCTTCTCCCTACCCACCCACTACCAGTTCTTGGCCCAGGCATTCCCCTGTATTCGGGCATATAAAGTTTGTAATAACAAAGATACTCTTTTCCCAATGATGGCCAACTAGGCCATCTTCTGCTACATATGCAGCTAGAGACATGAGCTCTGGGGCTTCTGGTTAGTTCATATTTTTGATCCTCATAGGGTTGCAGGCCCCTTCCACTCGTGGAGTACTTTCTCTAGCTTCTCCTTTGGGGGCCCTGTGTTCCATCATATAAATGACTGTGAGCATCCACTTCTGTATTTGCCAGGCATGGGCATACGAGACAGTTATATCAGGATCCCTTCAGCAAACCCTTGCTGTCATATGCAATAGTGTCTGGGTTTGGTGACTGATTATGGTATGGATCCCCTGGTGGGGTAGTATCTGGATAATCCATTTTTTCATCTTAGCTTCAAACTTTGTCTCTGTAACTCCTTTCATGGGTTTTTTGTTCCATATTCTAAGGAGGAATGAAGTATCCACACGCTGGTCTTCCTTCTTGATTTTCTTGTGTTTTGCAAATTGTATCTTGGGTATTCTAACATTCTGTGCTAATATCCACTTATCAGTGAGTGCATATCTAATGACTTCTTTTGTGATTGGGTTACCTCACTAAGGATGATATCCTCCAGATACATACATTTGCCCAAGAATTCCATAAATTCATTGTTTTTAATAGCTAAATAGTACTCCATTGTGTAAATGCACCACATTTTCCGTATTCATTACTCTGTTGAGGGACAACTGGGTTCTTTCCAGCTTCTGGCTATTATAAATAAGGCTGCTATGAACATAGTGGAACATGTGTCCTTATTACCAGTTGGAACATCTTCTGAGTATATGCCCAGGAGAGGTATTGCTGGATCTTCCAGTAGTACTATGTCCAATTTTCTGAGGAACCACCAGACTGACTTCCAGAGTGGTTGTACCAGGTTGCAATTCCACCAGTAATGGAAGAGTGTTCCTCTTTCTCCACATCCTCCCCAGCATCTTCTGTTACCTGAATTTTTGATCTTAGCCATTCTGACTAGAGTGAGGTAGAATCTCAAGGTTGTTTTGATTTGCATTTCCCTGATGTTTAATGATGTTGAACACTTTTTCAGGTGCTTCTCAGCCCTTCGGTATTCCTCAGTTGAAAATTCTTTGTTTAGCTCTGTACCCCATTTTTAATGGGGTTATTTGAATTTCTGGAGTCCAGCTTCTTAAGCTCTTTGTATTTATTGGATATTAGTCCCCTATCAGATTTAGGATTGGTAAAAATTCTTTCCCAATCTGTTGGTGGCCTTTTCATCTTATTGACAGTGTCTTTTGCCTTACAGAAGCTTTGCAGATTCATGAGGTCCCATTTGTCAATTCTTGATCTTACAGCACAAGCCATTGCTGTTCTGTTTAGGAATTATTCCCCAGTGCCCATATCGTCGAGGCTTTTCCCCAATTTCTCCTCTATAAATTTCAGTGTCTCTGGTTTTATGTGGAGGTCTTTGATCCACTTAGACTTGAGCGTTGTAAAAGGAGATAAGAATTCATAACTGTCTCCTGTGAGGCTATACCAGTGTCCGGCAAACACAGAAATGGATGTTCACAGTCAGCTATTAGATGGAACACAGGGATCCCAAGGGAGGAGCTAGAGAAAGTACCCATGGAGCTGAAGGGGTCTCCAACCATATAGGTGGAAGAACAATATGAACTAACTAGTACCCCCAGAGTTCTTGTCTCTAGCTGCATATATAGCAAAAGATGGCCTAGTTGGCCATCATTGGGAAGAGAGGCCCCTTGGTCATGCAAACTTTATATGTCCCAGTACAAGGGAACACCAGGGCCAAGATGTGGGAGGTGGTGGATAGGGAAGCAGGGCGGGGAATGGGGGAGGGTTTAGGGGACTTTTGGGATAACATTTGAAATGTAAATGAAGAAAATATCTAATAAAAATTGGAAAAAAATGGATCAATTCGCATTCTTCTACATGATAATCGCCAGTTGTGCCAGTACCATTTATTGAATAGGTTGTCTTTTTTTCACTGGATGGTTTTAGGTCCCTTGTCAAAGATCAAGTGACCATAGGTGTGTGGATTCATTTCTGGACCTTCAAATCTATTCCATTGATCTACCTGTCTGTCCTGTACCAGTACCATGCAGTTTTTATCACAATTGCTCTATATTACACCTTGAGGTCAGGCATGGTGATTCTACCAGAGGTTCTTTTATTGTTGAGAAGAGTTTTTGCTATCCTTGGTTTTTTTATTATTCCAGATGAATTTGCAAATTGCCCTTTCTAACTCAGTGAAGAATTGAGTTGGAATTTTGATGGGGATTGCATTTAATCTGTAGATTGCTTTTGGCACAATAGCCATTTTAACTATATTAATCCTGCCAATCCATGAGCATGGGAGATCTTTCCATCTTCTGAAATTTTCAATTTCTTTCTTCAGATACTTGAAGTTCTTGTCATACAGATCTTTCACTTCCTAAGTTAGAGTCACACTACGGTATTTTATATTATTTGTAACTATTGTGAAGGGTGTTTTTTTCTCTAATTTCTTCCTCATCCTGTTTTTCCTTTGTGTATAAAATGGCCACTGATGTGTTTGAGTTAATTTTATATCCAGCTACTGCACTGAAGTTGTTTATCAGGTTTAGGAGTTCTCTGGTGGAATTTTTAGGGTCACTTATATAAACTATCATATGATCTGCAAATAGTGACATTTTGACTTCTTCCTTTCCAATTTGTGTCCCCTTGAACTCCTTTTGTTGTCGAATTGCTCTGGCTAGGAATTCAAGTACTATATTGAACAGGTAGGGAGAAAGTGGGCAGCCTTGTCTGGTCCCTGATTTTAGTGGGATTGCCTTGAGTTTCTCTCCATTCAGTTTGATGTTGGCTACTGGTTTGCTGTAGATTGCTTTTATCATGTTTAGATATGGTCTTTGAATTCCTGTTCTTTCCATGACTTTTATCATGAATGGGTGTTGGATTTTGTCAAATGTTTTCTCAGTATCAAAGGAGATGATCATGTGGTTTTTGTCTTTGAGTTTGTTTATATAGTGGATTACATCGATGGATTTCCATATATTAAACCTTCCCTGCATCCCTGGCATGAAGCCTACTTGTTCATGATGGATGATCGTTTTGATGTGTTCTTGGATTCGGTTTGCGATGATTTTATTGAATATTTTTG
This sequence comes from Mus minutoides, assembly GCA_902729485.2. Classification (NCBI taxonomy): domain Eukaryota; kingdom Metazoa; phylum Chordata; class Mammalia; order Rodentia; family Muridae; genus Mus; species Mus minutoides. Next base: position 277,018 of record LR749927.1, on the reverse strand, counting down.
CATTGATATTCATAAGGGAAATTGGTCTGAAGTTCTCTGTCTTTGTTGGATCTTTGTGTGGTTTAGGTATCAGAGTAAATGTAGCTTCATAGAATGAATTGGGTAGAGTACCTTCTGTTTCTGTTTTGTGGAATAGTTTGAGGAGAGTTGGAATTAGGTCTTCGTTGAAGGTCTGATAGAACTCTGCACTAAACCCATCTGGTCCTGGGCTTTTTTTGGTTGGGAGACTATTAATGAGTGCATCTATTTCTTTAGGGGAAATGGGACTGTTAAGATTGTTAATCTGATCCTGATTTAACTTTGGTACCTGGTATCTGTCTAGGAAGTTGTCCATTTCATCCAGGTTTTCCAGTTTTGTTGAGTATACCCTTTTGTAGTAGGATCTGATGATGTTTTGGATTTCCTCAAGATCTGTTGTTATGTCTCCTTTTCCATTTCTGATTTTGTTAATTAGGATACTGTCCTTGTGCCCTCTAGTTAGTCTGGCTAAGGGTTTATCCATCTTGTTGATTTTTTTTTTTCAAACAACCAGCTCCTGGTTTGATTGATTCATTGAATAGTTCTTTTTGTTTCCACTTGGTTGATTTCAGCCCTAAGTTTAATTATTTCCTGCTTTCTACTCCTCTTGGGTGAATTTGCTTCCTTTAGTTCTAGAGCTTCTAGGTGTGCCGTCAGACTGCTAGTGTATGCTCTCTCTAGTTTCTTTTTGGAGGCACTCAGGGCTATGAGTTTTCCTCATAGGACTGCCTTCATTGTGTCTCATAAGTTTTTGTATGTTGTGGCTTCATTTTCATTAAACTCTGAAAAGTCTTTAATTTCTTTCTATATTTCATCCTTGACCAAGGAATCATTGAGTAGAGTGTTGTTCAGTTTCCTCGTGAATGCTGGCTTTCTATTATTTATGCTGTTATTGAAAATCAGCCTTAATCCGTGGTGATCTGATAAAATGCATGGGATAATTTCCGTATTTTTGTATCTGTTGAGGTCTGCTTTGTCACCAATTATATGGTCAATTTTGGAGGAGGTACCATGAAGTGCTAAGAAAAAGGTATATCCTTTTGTTTTAGGATAAAATGTTCTGTAGATATCTATTAAATCCATTTTTAATAACTTCTGTTAGTGTCCATGTGTCTCTGTTTAGTTTCTGTTTCCAGGATCTGTCCATTGGCAGAGCTGAGACCCAGACCCCTGGACACATTCCTTACCAGAGGAGAGTTGGCCTTCAGGAAGTGTTCTGACACCAGAACTCAGGAGGTGGATCAGAGCTCCAGACTGCTGGATACTTGCCTTGCAAGAGAAGAGCTTGCCTGCAGAGAGTGCTCTGAACATTGGAACTCAGGTGAGAGCTGGACTCCCAGGAGTGCTCACAGAGGCTAACAGAATCATAGGAAGATCATGCTCCAACCAGAGACAGCTTGAACATTAACATTAGAGATTTCCAAATGGCGAAAGGCAAAGGTAAGAATCTTACTAACAGAAACCAAGAACACTGGGCATCATCAGAACCCAGTATGCCCACACAATGAGTCCTGGATGCCCCAACACACCCGAAAAGCAATATGCAGATTTAAAATCATATATCATAATGATGGTAGAAGATTTTAAGAAGGACATTAATAACTCTCTTAAAGAAATGCAGAAGAACTCTGCTAAACAGATAGAAGCCATTAAAGAGGAAGTACAAAATCCCTCAAGGAATTACAGGAGAATACTACTAAGCAAGGAGATGCCCTTAAAGAGCAAACACAAAAATCCCTCAAGAAATCACAGGAGAACACTGCTAAATAGGTAGAAGTCCTTAAAGAACTACAGGCAAAAGCTGCTAGACAGCCAGAAGAAACACAAAAATCCCTTAAAGAATTACAGGAAAATACAACCAAACAGGTGATGGAATTGAACAAAATCATCCAAGATCTAAAAATGGAAGTAGAAACAATGAAGAAAATCCAAAGAGAGATAACTCTGGAGATAGAAACCCTAGAAAAGAAATCAGGAACCATAGATGTGAGCATCAGCAACAGAATACAAGAGATGCAAGAGAGAATCTCAGGTGCAGAAGATTCCATAGGGAACATCGACACAATAATGAAAGAAAATGCAAAAGGCAAAAAGATCCTAAACTCAAAACATCCAGGAAATCCAGGACACAATGAAAAGACCAAACCTATGGATAATAGGAGTAGATGAAAAGGAAGATTTTCAACTTAAAGAGCCAGTAAATATCTTCAACAACATTATAGAAGAAAACTTCCCATACCTAAAGAAAATGATGCCCATGAACATACAAGAAGCCTACAGAACTCCAAATAGACTAGACCAGAAAAGAAATTCCTCCAGACACATAATAATAAGAACAACAAATGTACTAAATAAAGACAGAATATTAAAAGCTGTAAGGGAAAAAGGTCAAGTAATATATAAAGGCAGGCCTATTAGAATTACTCCAGATTTCTCACAAGAGACTATGAAAGACAGAAGATCCTGGACAGATGTTATACAGAAACTAAGAGAAAACAAATGCCAGCCCAGGCTCCTATACCCAGCAAAACTCTCAATTACCATATATGGAAAAAGCAAAGTATTCCATGACAAAACCAAATTCACACAATATCTTTCCAGGAACCCAGCCCTTCAAAGGATAATAAAGGGAAACCACCAACACAATGATGGAAACTACACCCTAGGAAAAGCAAGAAAGTAATCCTTTAACAAAACTAAAAGACATCCACAAGAACAGATTCCCAACTTTAACAACAAAATGACAGGAAAAAACCATTAACTTTTCTTTGATTTTTCTTAACATCAATGGACTCAATTCCCTAATAAAAAGACATAGACTAACAGACTGGCTACACAAACAGGACCCAACATTTTGCTGCTTACAGGAAACCCACCTCAGAGACAAGGACAGACACTACCTCAGAGTAAAAGGCTGGAAAACAATTTTCTAAGCAAATGGTCCGAAGAAAAAAGCTGGAGTAGCCATTCTAATACCAAATAAAATTGACTTCCAACCCAAAGTTATCAAAAAAGACAAGGAGGGTCACTTCATATTCATCAAAGGTAAAATCAAGCAAGATGAACTCTCAATTCTAAATAGCTATGCCCCAAATGCATGAGCAGCCCCATTCATTAAAGAAATGTTTTATTGATTATATTTTTATGTTTGGGTCTTGAACAATTTTATTTGTTATCATTAACTGTTTGGTCATGATTTCTATGATTTCTTTAAGAAATATTTTTTTTCCTCTTTTAAGACCTCTGTCATCTTCACATAATTTTTTAGTATTTTTCTTATGCTTCAGCAATGTTGGAATATTCAGGGCCCACTTCTGAAGGATTGGTGGGCTTTAGTGATGACATCTGCCCTGGATGTTATTTTGTTTTTCTACTCTGCTATCTAGACATCTGTGTTTGATATAGTCGGCTATTTAGGAGGTGGTTTCTGGGTTTGCCTTTGTTGGCTGCATGTTTTCTTCCTTAGTTTCTGTTTGCTCTCTGGAAGTTTGGAGAGCGTGGTGGGTGTTATTGACCAGGTTTTCTGGCCTGCTCAGCTGACGGACTCTCATTCAATGCCTGTTGATATTGAAGGGTGGGATAATGAGATGAGTTAGGTGAGGGGAGGCTGGAGAAGAAGGTCTTTGCAATCTTTGGGGATAAGGTCAGAGAGAAAATGGAGACCTTAGCGGGTTTCCAGCTACAAATCTGGGGATGAGACTGAGAGGATTTGAACTCAGGAGCAGTAAGAGAGGTGTGAATCATCATTGCTACTCTTGGAGGAACAACCCTTGGATTATCAGGGGTCCTGCTGAGGTTGGTTTTTCTGTGACAAAACACCAAATTAGGTGGAGGAAGACTAGAATGAAGAGATCTGTAGGATCCACAAGGGATTAGAGTAGGTGTCAAGGAATGATGCCAAGGGTTTTCTGCTGCATAGCATGTGCAGAGACTGATCTCGGGGAAACAGGGCTGGGGGTGGGGGTGGGGGGGAGAAGAGAACGCCTTCAGAAAGCCTATCTGTTTTTCAGGCAGGTGTGGCTGTGGTCTAGGTGGGCGTGCCTGCTGGAGTTGGGGACTGGAATACAATGACCAGGTTGGGAGAGAGACATTCAGGAGGGATAGCTATTCGAGCCATGGGGAATGTGGGTAAGGGGAAAAGATGACTGAATCTGGTGTTCTGTGAAGCACTGGGAGACATAAACAAGTGATTGGATTTGGAGGGGAGGAGGGAATAATAAGGGTCTTCATTTAGCTTACTTATTTCCTGTTCTACTTAACCTTTCTGTTCCCTATAAATGTCTATTCTATTGGAAGCTGGGATAATGTGATAGGTTTGAAAAAAAGATAGAAGATCTGTGTGCTCCCTTAGGGATGAGGTCAGAGAAAGAAGCGAGACTGCATGGACTTCCTGTTAAGTAGCTGGAGATGAGCTGGGGGAGGGGCAGGGTTGGATGTCAAGAGTAGTAGCAATGGTGTGGATCTGCCTTCAGCCTACTTGTGGGTCCTACATTAGCCTGCTCCTCCATGAGAGGAGTGGCTCTTTGTTTATCAGGAGGTTGATGTTAAGGTTGGGGTCTGGGACAAAGCAAAAAGTGGGAGGTAGAA